>JBBDGP010002823.1:1727500-1737500 GCA_037952835.1 Lithobates septentrionalis
CAACCTCTGGTAGGCCAGGTACTTGGAACTTGCCCGGTACCTAGAGACCCTACAGAAAAAAGCCTTCCGACCTTTTCTTCACTACTTCCCACCATTCCTGGCAGGAGCAGCCGCTCTCAAGAAGCGAGGCTTGTTCCATAAGGAAGGTCTCATAGGCTTCCCTAACTTCAGAGTCCTCGAGTAGCGACCCATTCAGTCGCCACAAACCCTTCCCTTTCTGAGGGGTTTCGGCCACGTTCAGAGCCACAGATATCATACAGTGATCGGGGAACTCAACCGCATGCAGCTCAGGAGCCGCAAAGACAGAGTCCCCCTTCAAAAAAAACCTGTCTAGCCTACTCTTACAACTACCTCGGGTGTAAGTGAACCCCGTGTGATTGGGGAGACGGCAAACGTGCGCATCCACCAATCCAGCTTCCCTTACTATAGTATTGAGAAAAATACTATCATATCCCAGGAGGCCTGAGGCACCTGCCCGATCCTTTGATCTGGTGATCATGTTAAAATCACCGCCAAAGACCACCTGCTGGGACGTAAAAAGATAAGGTTTGACTGTCGTAAGGAGGCTCTTCCTGTCCCTCTTGGATTGGGGACCATAAAAATTGATCAGCCGAAGGAATTGCCCCCTCACGACAGCGTCCACCACCAAACACCTACCGGTCTCCACTTCAATCACTCGTCGGCAAGCCACCGAGCCGGTCTTAAAAAGGACCGCAACTCCACTGCAGGGCTCAGCCGCAGGAGACCAGAGGGAAGGTCCGCACCTCCATTCCCTCTTTGCTAGGTGCACCTCTGCCACCGATGCCAGCCAGGTCTCTTGCAAAAACAAAATGTCAGCATCAACTTGGCTGAGAAAAGTAAAGGCTGCGAAACGAGCCGCCACAGAATGAACACTTGCAACATTAATGGTCGCAAGGCGTATTGGAGAGGGTACCGCCATCATTAGTGATTGGATGGTTTACGTTCTCCTCTGTTACTATCTAAAAGTCCTCACTCTCGTCCGAGTCCACAAAGAACCAATACCTATTTGTTAGGACAAGAGAGGGCTGGCCCCCGGCATGGCTGGTACCAGGCTGAGGCTCCATACCACCCTCTGCCCCTGGAACCTTCCTCTTTCTTTTTTTGTTTTGTTTTTTTTTCCTCTTCTCCCACCCTTCCTCCACAACCTCCCTCCCACCCTCATCCTCCGAACGCCCGCTTGAAGCTTCCTTCAAGCGCTTCAGGTGGCCCTTACCCGGCCCTGAGGTGTCCATCCAATCCTCTTGGCCTGAAGGATCGGGAGGGGGGCAAGAGGGAACAGAAACAGAAGAGGGAACAACAGGGGGGGAGGGAAGGGGATGAGGGAGAAGGGGCAGCGGGGACCGGGACAGAAGGGGGGGAGGGGGGGGAGGGGAGGGTAAACCAACAGGGGAAGGGGCCTGGGGGCACTCCTCCCAGATGTTTTTTGGGGGGCACCCGCGGATCTTGACTGGGCACCAGAAGCTGCCTTGGCCCCAGGACCCTTCGAGGCCCTTGGTGCCGGCACCGGGGGGCAGTTCTTACAGGTGCAGCTGAGGCTGCCACATCCCCTTGTCCCCGCCTACCTGACCTCTGCCTCTGGGGACGAGGATCTGGGGGGCCCGACTGAGCCCCAGGACCCTCGGCACCCGCAGCAGGCACCGAAACCCTCCCTTCCTCCTGCCCCCCAGCTTGACCAGGACCACTTCCTCCTGACGCATACCCTCGGAAGGCCTTCGGGCACCGGCTGAAGGGGTGACCCAGTTCCCCACACAGGTTGCAAACAATCAACCTGCAGGTCTCTGGCGAGTGCCCGAAGCCGTTGCACCTCACGCAGCGTGGCATAGTACAATCTGCGCTGAGGTGCGCTGGGCTGCCACACTTAAAACAGCGCCGAGGCTGGCCGGGGTAGAAAACCAAGATCCTGTCCCTGCCAATGAAAGCACTGCCAGGGACATGCATCATGCTGTTCCCCTGCCTTTTCAGGCGGATCTTGGCTGACCACGCCCCGGTCCATACCCCACGCTCGTCCAGAACTTTTCTTAGTGGACTCTGCAGCTGCCCATACCGCCCGAGCCAGGTCATTATATCCTCAGGCGGCAGAGACTCGTTCCTCACGAGTACTGTCAGGGTTTTCACCTCCTCTTGGCGAGACAGAGGGACCACCCTTATGTTCTTCCAGGGATCTGACTTCTTCAGAATCTCATAGACGGTCAAAAACATTTCCATCGAGACCGAAGAGACAAAACTTTTATCAAATTCCCTGGAGTTTGTGGGGTGAATGACAGCGAAGAGATCCGAAACTTTGAATCTCATCGCCAACACCCAGTCGATGATCTGTCCTCTAGTGGGGCACTGCCCTGCCCCTTCCCATTTTAACTGGACCACATTGCGTCTCCTTCTCTCCGGACCCCCTGTACCCCTTGACCAGGCACCATCCTGCACCTGGTCTGCCAGCGGGACCCGAAAATTCTGAGCCCCGAACCGGCCATACAGGGGGGCCAGAGGGACACTGGCACCAGCCACCTGGGCGAAGGACCTCCCTTCCTTCAGGGCTGTCAGAAGGCCCACCTCCTGTGGCTGGTCAAGCAATATACTTGGGGCAGGAGGAGGACCCACCACAGGACTGGTGTTTCCACCCTCCACAGGACTGGTGTTACCACCCTCCACCCCATCCACAACATGCTGGGGTTGAGAACCCCCACCCAGCCTCACCTCCTTTCTCTTTACCACCTGGGGAGGAGGCTCACTGGGGGCATCCCCCAAGATGGCCCCCAACTGGCTGCCCTGCAGGCTATCCCAGTCTGCTGAGACAGGATCAACAGCACCACCCCCCACCTCCACCACACAGGACTGACCTTGCTCCTGGGACCCCTCCATCATTTTGATGAACGCCAGAGCTGGGCATTCCACTTGGAGCTCGCCCATCCTGCTTTCCCCCCAACCAGCTGATTGCTGGCCTGCAGCCAAACTCCCCTCGGACTCCTCCATGCCACTTCCAATCACTTCTGGGCTGAGCCGCGGACCGGAAGTCCCCGGGGGCATAGACCGGAAGTGGCCCGGAATCACCTCCAGAGGCTCTTCCGGCAATCCCGCCCCTTCCAGCTCCTCCCCCAACCCGCGGGACCCGCCCCCCTCGGCTCCGGCGCTATCTGACGGAGCCGGAACACTGGAAGATTGTGGAGCATCACTTGGCTCCACTGCAGCCTCAGGTGAAGCCGATCCCTCCACCCCCTCCATCCTTGCACTCTCATCCTCCCCCATAGCCTCCACCGAACCCGAGTCCACTGCAGGAGTCTCTATGGGGAGTTCAGTAGGATCCCGCCCCTCCCCCTCAGCGTGTGTCAGTGCAGCGGCCGCCATTTTGGCCAATCCGCCCTGCACCACAGGAACACACTTTGGGCTCACCGGGGTACCTTGGGAAACAACAGTCCCGGGCTGCTTAACAGCCAGTGTCTCTCCTTCCTTCTGGGTCCTCGGTACGCTGGTTTGCAGGGGTGTCAGTATGACCACAGGTTTTTTAACAGCCGCCCTGCTCCCTCCAGCCGCACCTGCCTCCTGCTGTACTGCTTCCTCGGGTGCCCTACCCGGCTCAACCTGTTCCCCAGCCTTAGACTCAGGCTGGGCTGACACAGGGTTCCGGGGACCCTCCACAGCTTCACATGCAGGGGCTGTGCCTGGCTGGGGAGCCACTACACTGCCACCGATCACCAACACACCCTCCACCTCCGGCTCCACTGGATCCGGCACACTCCTTCCCGCCTCCATCTGTGAGGCCTGCAGGGAAGGCTGACCCCCACGTCTTGCAGCCTGGGTCCCTTCCTGGCTGGCCCTCCGGATCTCCCTCCGCACCTCCAGCAAAAAGCCTCTCTCTCCAACTCCTCTCTCACAAAGGCCGTCGATAAGATCCCATTCCTGGGCACACTGCGACTTCAGCAGCTTAATGGCCTCCCTGTACTCCTTCCTCCTGGAGCTGTTTGCCCGGTCTCTCCTATTCCGGAGGTCAGAGAGTACCTCCATCTTTTTGCAGAAAGCCAGGGACGCTTTCTGCACAAGCCCCTTCACCTTAGCCCTCCGCTTCCTCGTCATGGAGGGATCCTCTCCTGGCTGGGTCCGGGTCCAATCGGAGATCCCAAACTGGGTGCCCAGGAAAAGCCTCTCCTCCCTGGACAGATCTTTCAGTCCAGGGATGGTCTGGATGCTTCCAGGCCGGGCCAGCTGCCCCGAGCCTGGGCTGGAGGAAGACATGGCTCCCCCTTCTCCAACACCTCCTGGTTCTCTTGCAGAGCTCCAGCAGCACACGTCCTTCCTCACCGAAAGCTGGAGCTGGAGGTTTTTTTTATTTGAAAACTACTACCAAAATATACTCAAAACATTAAACTCAAAAGTCCATTTTCATCATGGTATAATAAAAGTCACTAACTTATTTACAGAATATTCCTGGCATACCCACTGCTGGATTGTTAGTATCACAACATCCACTGCAGGGAAGTAGGATCATAGCCAACAAAGAAAATCTTATAAACTTATATTGGTCAAACTGGGAAATAAACTAAACATTGGCTTACCAACTGCTGGATCCCTATATTCCAGGGTCCACTGCAGAACCAGGTCATGGCCAATTATATTTACAATACAACTTATATACATCAATAACACCACACAACACGTCACACCACTTTTACAGGCGAAGACGCATAGACTACAAATATCTGTAACCTTACTTCAAAAAGACATATATAGAAAATCTAAGGGGGTGAGAAAGGATAGACAGGCCCACCACCCATCAAGGAACAGGGTCTGGCTCAAGGAGGCTGGAAGTTAAAACCCCTCCCGCACTCCTTTCCGCCCTGACCCTCTCCCTTTCCAGACACCTCACCTTTACCAGTTCCCGAAAGATATCTCCCACCACCTCATGCACTGACAGGATTTTGCCCCTTGTGGACAACAAACACCTAGCGTGCCAAGTGTAGTAGAGAACTGTTGTGCTAACTAAAAAAAGTGACGATAACTCATAACCTCTGTGAACCCTGAAACAGCCGCACACCCTCTCAGGAAGAGACAGGGCCGAGAGGCGGGGATAGCCGATGGCATCCTCCACTCCCCTCAAAACCTCCAGGTTGAAAGGGCACTGGACCAAAAAATGGTCCATGGTCTCCAGTGCCCCCCCCACACTCCTGACGAGGACAATCCCTGTCATCGAGGTTTCTGTATTTTAGGTTTGCCCGGACATACAGGCGTCCATGGAACGCCCTCCAGGCAAAATCCCAAAACTTCGGTGGAATTCTCGGGGAATTCAGAAGGGCTAGCCCCTCCCCGAGGACTCTTTCAGGACAATCTCTCAGAGCCAGTGGTTTCAAAATGTCCGAGGCCATGACTCTTGAGTGCAGCTCACGCCGACCCAAAGAGCCCACCTCAAGGGCAGTTATCCTCCACTGTCTCAACACCTTTAACGCTTGTGGGACATAGGATGGCAGTTACCCATGCGATCTACGCAGATCACCGGGACGCCCTCCATCCTCCCACTCACTCAGGAACAGCAAGAGCCAGCCCTTGCATGAATGCTCCCACAACGAGGGCACGTCCACAAAGATGGACTGAAGGTTGAACTTTACAAATGTGACAGTGTAAAACACTATCGGGTTGACCATGTCCAACCCCCCATGCCTCCGCTGTCGGTACGTGACCTCCCTTCTGATCAGATTTAGTCTATTTCCCCACAGCAGCAGGAAAAATAGACTGTAGATCCGTGCATAGAGAGATCTTGGCAAGAGACAAACGTAGCTAACATAGAGGAACTCAGGCAGCAAGTATGTTTTGATCAGGCTTACCCATTCCCTCAGAGATAGCTTCCAGCCCTTCCAGGCATTAACTTTCTGAGCGGCACCCTTCAGCCTACTTTCCCAGTTTAGCTTGGGATAATCACCCGGGCCAAATATGATGCCTTGAATTTTAATTTCCGGCAGGGGCCTGGGAAAAACGTCCGGGAGGGCAAACTGTTCCTCCTCCCTTCCCAACCAGAGAGCTTCGCTCTTCTCCCAGTTGATTAACGAACCTGACGCCTCGGAGTAGACCCCAATCTGTGTTTCCACAAACTGGGCCTCCTCTCGGCTAGACACCACCACCGAGACATCATCCGCGTAGGCCACTACCCTCACTGCCAAACCTGGGCCATTGCCAGGCTCCACCGGGACCCCCCTCAGGCGTCCGCAATCGAGCCCCCTTACAAAGGGGTCAACCGCAAAGACGTAGAGCAGGGGACTCAGCGGGCAACCCTGCCTAACTCCAGAATCCACAGAGAAGGAGGGACCCACCCAACCATTGACAAGCGGGAAGCTCTCCGCCCCTCTGTACAATACTTCTAGCCAATTTACAAATTGGTCAGGCAGGCCGTACTTTCTCAGAATGAGCCAGAGGTACTCATGGCTCACCCGGTCAAAAGCCTTTGCCTGGTCTAATGCCAGCAGATACCGCCCGTCACCCGTCGCCCTGCACCGTTCCACAGCCTCCCGGACGTTCAGGACAGCACTAAATGTGCTACGGCCAGGAACTGCACAGTGCTGAGAGACAGACAGCAACTTGTCAGCCACGGCTGACATACGTAAAAACAATATCTTTGCCAGGATCTTCCTATCTGTATTGAGAAGGGCGATAGGCCGCCAGTTCTCTATGACAGACGGATCCTTCCCCTTTGATAGAAGAATCAGTGCCGACTTTCTCATAGAAGGAGGCAACAGGCCTGTTGCCAAACATTCAACAAAAACCTCCTTCAAATGAGGGGCCAAAAGACCCTTAAAGGTTTTGTAAAATCAGCCGTGAGCCCATCAGGCCCCGGCGACTTTTTTGATATCAATGAGTCAATGGCCTGTTCTACTTCAGCGACTGTAATTTCTCCCACCAAAGAGTCCGGAAGGTCAGACTCCGCACAAAGCGGGGTCTCATCAAGGAAATCCCTGACTTTCTCCATATCTAAAGGCTTCTTCAGGTTGTCCGCAAAATGGTCTCTGACAATTCCCAGAATCCCCGGCCTGGACCGGACCAGGGACCCCCGGGAATCCTTCAGGCCGTGTATGATCTTCGAACTCACGGCCTCACCACAGCTCTTGTAGGGATCCAGGGAGGAAAACTTCCCATAATCCCTCTCAAGGACCAGGGAGGCCAGACGATCATACTGACACTCCTTCATCTGAAGCTTCAGATCAGATATCTGTCCCTGAGGGCCACCAGAGGACACCAGGCGGTCTAGCCGCCTACGCAGCCTCTGATAGGCCAGGTATTTAGACACTGCCCTGTACTTTGAAGCCCTGCGGAAAAAGCCCTCCGACCTCTTCTTCTTCCCACCATTCCTGGCGAGAGCAGCCGCTCTCAAGGAGCGAGGCCTGATCCAAATAAAAGGCTTCAAAGGTTTCCCTAATTTCAGAGTCCTCGAGCATCGACCCATTTAGTCGCCACAGACCCCGCCCTTTCTGAGGAGTTTCGGCCACATTCAGGGCCACAGATACCAAACAGTGGTCAGAAAACTCCACCGCATGCAGCACAGGGGCCGCAAAGGTGGAGTCTCCCTTCAAAAAAAACCTATCTAACCTACTCTTACAACTACCTCGGGCATATGTGAAACCAGTGAGGCTGGACAGATGGCGAACATGCACATCCACCAACCCGGCTTCCCTTACTATACTATTAAGAAAAAATGCTATCATACCCCAGGGGGCCAGAGGCACCTGCCCGATCCTTTGATCTGGTGACCATGTTAAAGTCACCACCAAAGACCACCTGCTGGGATGTAAAAAGATAAGGTTTAACCAATGTGAGAAGGCTCTTCCTATCCCTCTTGGTCTGGGGACCATAAAAGTTGATAAGACGGAGGAATTGCCCCCTCACAACGGCGTCTACCACCAGACATCTACCAATCTCCACTGCAATCACTCGTCGGCAGGCCACCGAACCAGTCTTAAAAAGGACCGCAACTCCACTGCAGGGCTCAGCCGCAAGAGACCAGAGAGAGGGCCCATATCTCCACTCTCTCTTTGCTAGATGCATCTCTGTCACCGATGCCAGCCAGGTCTCTTGCAAAAACGAAATATCAGCATCAACTTGGCTGAGAAAAGTGAAGGTCGCGAAGCGAGCCGCCACAGAATGCACACTGGCAACATTAATGGTCGCCAGGCGTATTGGAGAGGGTACCACCATCTTTAGTGATTAAAGGGCTGCGTCTTCCTCTGTCTTCAACTTATTCTATCTAAGGAACCACATCCTCCTCGGAATCCGAGGAAGGGTACCCTAATTCTGTTCCCATAGTCAGGGGAGAATACCTATTTCCCCGGACCCTCAAACTTGTGCTAGGTTGGGGAATGACAACCTCACTCCCCCCAGGCAGCTTTCTTTTAAGTTTTTTATTGTTTTTCTTCTTTCTCTTCATCCAACCCTCATCCTGAGGGACCTCCCCACCCTCCTCCTCAGACTTCCCACTAGAGACGGCCTTAGGTCTCTTCTGGGGCCCCCTCATGGGTACAGAGGTGTCCATGGACACCGGGTCCTGGCAGGATCCAGGAGCATGATTAGAACCAGATGGGGAAGGGGACCGGGACCGAGGCCCAGGAAGGACTGCAGCAGGAGGGGAGAGGGAGGGAGAAGGAGAGGGGGGGGAACGGGTAAACGGGAAAGGGGTAAATGGGAAGGGGGAGGAGGGGGGGGCAGAGGGTCTCCTGATGGCACCAGGAGGCTTCCTGGGCTCAGCCCTGCTCACACCAGAGGCCTCTGTTCCCTTGGGAATACCTGACTCCCCACTTTTACCAGCAACAGCTCCCTCTCCAGAACCCTCCTGTCTGCCCCTCCCAGACTGCTGTCTCTGGGGTAACGGGACTTCCTGTCCCCGACCCCCAGAACCCCCAGAAGGACCCTGCCCAGTCCCCGCAGGGGCCCCAGGGTCCGGGTTGCCTCCATCAGCCGCGCCCCCCCTAAAAGCCTTAGGGCAGCGACTGAGTGGGTGCCCCATTTCACCACAAAGGTTACAACATATCAAACGACATGTTTCTGGGGCATGGCCGAACCCATTACAGCGGACGCATCGCTGAATCGTGCAGTCCGCACTCAGGTGCGTCGGACTCCCACATTTAAAGCATCGTCTGGGTTGACCGGGGTAGAAGACCAGGATCCGATCTCTACCAATAAATGCCCTCCCTGGCACATGTGCCACAGTATTATCAGAGCATTTGAGACGGATCCTGGTCGTCCAAGCCCCGGTCCAGATCCCTCTCTCATCCAAAGACTTCTTTAGGGGGTTCTGCAGCTCCCCATAACGCCTCAACCATGTTACAATATCTTCTGTGGGAGGGATTCGTTTCTGACAAAGATGGTGAGGGTTTTCACCTCTTCTTGCCGAGAGAGGGGGATCACCCTCACGTTCTTCCAGGGGTCCATTTTCCTGACCATACCATACTGGGTAAGAAAGAGTTCCATCAAGACATTAGATACAAAGCTAATATCAAACTCTTTTGACCCTGTTGGGTGTATTACCGCGAACAAATCTGCCACCTTAAAGCTAAGGGCAAAAAGCCAATCGATAACTTGCCCCCTGGTAGGGCACTGATTAGCCCCCTCCCACCTAAGCTGGACTACATTCCTGCGTTTCCTCTCGGGACCCCCTGTACCCCTAGACCACGGGCTTGCCCCCTGCAGATGCTCCGCAGGGGGGGCCCAGAAATTCTGGGCGCCAAACTGGCCGTACAGGGGGCCCAGAGGAACACTTGTCCCTGCCACTTGGGCAAAAGACTTGCCTTGCCTAAGGGCCGACAGGAGGTTTACCTCCCGCGATACCCCTATTAGTTTTTTGGGACCAGGGGCATGAGCTTCACCACCCACCGCCCCCCCAGGAACAGAAGGCTCCACATCAGTACCTCCCATTGCTCCGCTCCCCATGGCACTCATCCCTTGAAGTTCCTTCCTCCTTACAACCACAGGAGGGGGAGAAGAACCCACCACCCCTTGGTTACCATTCAGCAAC
>JBBDGP010002823.1:1742500-1952500 GCA_037952835.1 Lithobates septentrionalis
TGCTGGGAGACCGACAGTAACTCGTCAGCGACTGCTGACATACGTGAAAATAATATCTTTGCCAGTATTTTCCTATCCGTAGTGAGAAGGGTGATAGGACGCCAATTCTCAATAACGGACGAATCTTTCCCCTTTGACAGGAGGATCAGTGCTGACCTTCTCAACGAGGGAGGCAGCAGGCCATTGGCCAAACACTCGCAGAACACCTCCCTCAGAAGAGGGGCCAAGAGACCCTTAAAGGTTTTATAGAACTCAGCCGTGAGACCATCGGGCCCAGGCGACTTCTTTGGTGACAATGAGTCAATGGCCCGCTCAACCTCAGCGACTGAAATCTCATCTGTCAAAGAGTCAGGGAGGTCGGACCCCGCCCGGAGCGGAGTCCCATCAAGGAAGTCCCTGACTTTCTCCATATCTAAAGACTTCTTCTTTAGGAGGTCCGAAAAATGGTCCCTGATGACTCCCAGGATCCCTGATCTGGACCGCACCAGTGATCCAGAGGAATCCCTCAGGCCATGCATGACCTTCGAACTCACCGCCTCACCACAGTTCTTGTAAGGATCCGGGGAGGAAAACTTCCCGTAATCCCTCTCAAGGACCAGGGAGGCGAGACGGTCATACTGACACTCCTTCATCTGAAGTTTCAGATCGGATATCTGCTCCCGAGGGCCCCCAAAGGAGATCAGGTCATCCAAACGTCTGCGCAGCCTCTGGTAGGCCAGGTACTTGGAACTTGCCCGGTACCTAGAGACCCTACGGAAAAAGCCCTCCGACCTTTTCTTCACTACTTCCCACCATTCCTGGCGGGAGCAGCCGCTCTCAAGAAGCAAAGCTTGTTCCATAAGGAAGGTCTCATAGGCTTCCCTGACTTCAGAGTCCTCGAGTAGCGACCCATTCAGTCGCCACAAACCCTTCCCTTTCTGAGGGGTTTCGGCCACGTTCAGAGCCACAGATACCATACAGTGATCAGAGAACTCCACCGCATGCAGCTCAGGAGCCGCAAAGACAGAGTCCCCCTTCAAAAAAAACCTGTCTAGCCTACTCTTACAACTACCTCGGGTGTAGGTGAACCCCGTGTGATTGGGGAGACGGCAAACGTGCGCATCCACCAATCCAGCTTCCCTCACTATAGTATTGAGAAAAATGCTATCATATCCCAGAGGGCCTGAGGCACCTGCCCGATCCTTTGATCTGGTGACCATGTTAAAGTCACCACCAAAAAATATCATTCTATTCCGACTTCTCTCCGGACTTGCAGAAGCGTAGAGCAGAGTTTACCCAGGCAAAACGCAACCTACAAAAACTTAAGTTGCCCTATGCTCTTTTATACCCAGCAAAGTTGCGGATTGTGGCCCTGGGGGAGACTCTGTTTTTTAACTCCCCTGTTGAAGTTGAGAAGTGGCTGGAAGATAACAGAGAAAAAAGTATGAACTCTACGTAGAGAATGGGGGAGGATATAATAGGCCGAGGTGCTGATAGGATGACACGATAGGGCACTGGGAGGTATAGGGGCTGCATTTTTGTCTTTGTTCTGCCTTCTTTTTTTTGCCCCAGAGGGGGGTGTCTCTTAAAGTTTCTACCCCTTTCTGCCATCCGTTAATGGTTTTTGTTATGAAGGATGGGAGGGGATGGGTGCACACAGTTGTTTGAGTGTAGGGCGGTGTGGGGTTGTGAGTGGAAGAATTGGTGTAAAAGGGCGGTGTTAGTGTAAGAGGTAACGGTCATGGTAAATCCCCAGGGGATACACCTAGATAGGTGGGTAGGGGTGGGGGGGGGATGGGGTGGGAGGGTAGGGGAGATTAGGTGGGGAGGGAAGGGGAGATTAGGTGGGGAGGGAAGGGAAGGGGGGGAATTTGGGAGGGAGGGGAAATAGGGTGGGTAAATCATTTGTTATGAACACCTACATCACTAGAAATCACATTGGAGATCTCCAGGCCTCCACTTACAGATTATTTTTACACATGCAGGCACTTTTTGTAGTAAATTTTAATAAAGCAGGGTAGACATGACTAAATTAAGTGAGTATTTTAGAATCCACAATATGCACATATTTGGAATTAATACAGCACTTGCTGGGCGAAATCTTCTTTTTTCTTTATGTCCTTCCTTTTCTTTTTTCTTTTTCTTTTTCTCTTTTCTTTTTCTTGAGTAAAGAGGCGCATAAATTTCACTTTATAAAAATAATGGGACATATATGGTAATATTCGTTGTGACAAGACAGGCTCTTCAGAATCTAGATGTTAGCTAGGCCCTTGAAAATAGGATCCTGGAATGTTAGGGGCCTGGGTTCTTCTCTTAAAAGGCTGGCAGTGTTTTCTGTGCTGGAGAGTTCTGGGGTAGATCTGATCTGTCTGCAGGAAACCCACTTAACTAAGGATACCAGCCAGCAGCTACAGATGAAAAAATTTCAATACCAAATTCATGCATTTCACTCCTCTTTTAGTAGGGGGGTGAGTATCTTTGTGAAAGCTGGGGTAAAATTTTCCTGCAGACAGACCAGTATAGACGACCTGGGTAGATATATTTTTTGATTTTGCTCTATTGATGGTGTCATGTTTGTGGTGGCAAATATATACATCCCTCCCCCATTTAATTTGGACATACTGCTTAAACTGCATAAATTTCTGTTGGATAAAAAGGAATGCCCGATAGTAGTCTGCGGGGACTTTAATGAGGTCCTAGATAGAAAGTTGGACAGATTCCCGATACGACAACTCTCAGAGGAATCAGGGAAGAGCCGTTTAAGTTTATTCCTGGAAGAAGTGGGGCTAGTAGATTTATGGAGGGTGCGAAATCCAGGCGCGCTGCAATACACCTGCTGCTCCATGTCACACTCCACACTCTCAAGGATAGACCTAGTCCTGGGAAATGCCAGGGCACTCCAGTTGCTAGAAAAAATAGCATACTGGCCAAGAGGTATCTCAGACCATTCCCTTTTGGTGGCTACATTAAGGGTAGGAGAGTCTAACCCTAGGAAGAATTGGAGCGTGAGCCCACACTGGTTCGAAGTAATTAAAAAATCGGATGGGATTCTCCCCACCTTAAGGGAGTTTGTGGAGTTCAATCAGGGCTCGGCGGCTCCCCCTGTGCTATGGGACACCCTCAAGGCGTTTCTTAGAGGGGTTTTAATACAGCAGATGGCTAAATTTAATAAAGAGGCTAGGAGTGAGGAAGAGGGTACTCTGAGGGATGCTCTCGAGGCCGAAAATAACTTTATCAGAAATCCAACCCCGGAGCTGGAAAGTACCTGGCAAGAGAAACAACAAAAGTATAAATTAGTGGTCATGCAGAAAGCAGAGACTAGGCGCCTTCTTCAGAGACAGGAATTTATGGTGGAGGGTGAAAGAGTAGGAAGAACATTGGCTATGCTTGTAAAATCAAATGCAGCTCCATCCACGGTCCTCGCTATTAGATCACAGAGTGGAGATATAACATCAAGCACCCTAGAAATTGTACAAGCCTTTAGGGTGTATTATAAAAAACTCTACTCCTCGCAGAAAAAGGGTAAGGAGGCTATGATGGAGGACTTTTTGGAGGGGCTACCGATTCCTACTATATCACAGGAAGAAAGTGCCATATTAGACTCCCCAATAACGGTAGCAGAATTGCAACAAGCAGTAGCGGGCATGGCAAGCCTTAAGTCACCCGGGCCCGACGGCCTGCCAAGCGAGACATATAAGCAGTATGGTGAAGTGCTAATCCCTGAATTACTAAAAGCTTTGGAGGGGTCACTTGAGGGGGGCCAGTTGCCTGCTTCAATGTTAGAAGCAACAATCACCGTATTACAGAAGGAAGGGAAAGACCCACTGGATGTGGCCGCCTATAGACCAATCTCTCTACTTTGCACTGACGTAAAAATTCTCGCCAAGGTACTAGCAGTAAGATTGAACGGAGTTATTCATTAATTGATCCACGAGGACCAGGCAGGCTTTATAGCCAATAGATCTACGAGCCTGAACATTAGAAGAGCATTTTTGAATTTACAGTCACCATCGGAGAATGTAGGCTCGAGAGCGTTAATGACCCTCGATGTATCTAAGGCTTTTGATAGCGTGGAGTGGGGCTATATATGGCGTGTGTTGGAGAAATTCGGATTTGGCACGTCTTTTATAAGGTGGATTAGAATGCTATATACCCGCCCTAAGGCAAGACTAAAAATTAACAACGAATTTTCAGATTGGTTTGAGTTGGAAAGGGGGACTAGGCAGGGGTGCCCTCTTTCTCCTCTGCTGTTCGCATTGGCGATGGAACCCCTGGCCATCTCCATAAGGGAAAACAGAGCGATAACTGGTTTTCTGCGAAAATCGGGCGAAGAAAAAATCGTGCTATATGCGGATGACATTTTGTTATTCCTGGGGGACTCGAGAAATTCACTACTAGGTGCGATGAGGATAGTGAAGGATTTCGGCAGCTTCTCTGGTTTAGAGATAAACTGGGAGAAGTCCGAGTTCATGCCGATAGACTCCATCAGCGAACTAACAGTAAGCGATATACCCCAGATGGTAATGGTGGATGCCCTGAAATACCTGGGAATAGTTCTGACGAAGGACCCAACCCTGTATATCAGCACAAACCTCGTCCCTCTTTTAACAAAACTGAAACAAAAAATAGGAATCTGGAGGCGTTTGCCCCTGTCCGCCGCAGGAAGATGTAGTTTAATAAAAATGGTTTGGATGCCACAATTGCTATACATTCTGCACAACTCGCCAGTCTGGATAGGCAAGAAGTGGTTTAAAAGAATTGATAGCCTCTTTAGAGAGTTGATTTGGAAGGGGAAGCAAGCCAGGATTCGACTTCGAGTGCTTCAGCTTCCCACACGGGAGGGGGGCTTGGCCCTCCCACACCCCGAGCGCTACTTCTTAGCAACTCAGCTACAGCAGCTGCTAGGATGTGGGATATCGAAAGGCGGCACCCCAATGGCAAATTGCTATTGCTAAGTACTCCACATAACACCCTAGTTGAAACTCTAGAGGCGGATATGTTCCATGACAATTATCCAACTATCAAGCTGCTAATTAAACTCTGGAAAACTGTCAAGAAAATGATGGGATATGAAGATCCAACAGTTTATTCTCCTATTTGGAATAACCGTAATCTACAGGAAGTTCTTAAAATAGGTACTTTTGGGGAATGGGTGAATCTTGGCATCAGAAGGCTAAGCCAGCTTTATAAGAACACCAAGCTAAAGAGTTTCCCTGAATTAGTAGGGGAATTCAAGTTACCGCGGAGTTCTTTCTTCCTATATCTCCAGCTAGAACACGCTCTTAAAGCACAATTTAAAGCTCAGACTCTGCGCTGGGAAGAAATGCCCCTATTTCAGAGCATAATGCAGGTAAATCCTACTAAAGGTCTAATCTCAAGAATTTATGATCAATTAAGCAAACCAGACAACAACGGGGGGGGGGGGGGGGGGGATACTCTACGGACTAAAAGCCAAATGGGAAGAGGATATAGGGGGAATGACCCAGGAACAATGGGCAAAAATCTTGGAATTGAGTGTGCAGGTCTCGGTGTCCCCTTCACAGCGGCTCTCTCATCTACTCTTGTTGAACAGAGCCTACTATACTCCTAAGAGACTTTTTAAATTTGGGAGAAGACCTAATGACAACTGTCCCAGATGTCAGAGGTCGGGAGACCTCATCCACATGCTGTGGAGATGTCCCAAATTATTTAGATACTGGGAAGAAGTGACCGGAAACTTGGGAAGTATCTTTGGCACTATAGTAGTAAAAGAGGCCATAACCAGTATCCTGGGGTATAGAGGAGCTTTGGGGGAGAGACTGAGCACCACACTGGCCATCACGCGGGCCTTGTTTCAGGCTAGGAAGATGATAACACTAAGATGGCAATCAAAAGACCCCCCCTCTGTGAAAGACTGGATCTCTACTATTAATGATACTCTAGGTATGGAAAGAGTGGAGTACATAAAGAGAGGCAACCTTCAGGAATTTGAAAGCATGTGGAAGCCATCGCTAGAGAAAGCAGGAGGTCCCTAATAGGCAAGGCGTAGGATTAGACCAAGAGAGGGGCTTAACACAATTATATAGGTAACTGAGATCCTTGAGGACAAGGAGCGCTATAGCGAAGTGATTTTGGCACGCATATTTTCTTTTCTTCTTTTTTTTAGTGTTTTATTTCTTTTATTTTTTTTTACTTGCTTTTTCTTACTTTGATTAAATAAATAATCTAGATGGTTGCAGGTTAAATCTTGAGGGGGGAGGGGGGGGGTTGATTTGGGAATAAGTAAACTTTTTGTGAAATTCTGGGCAGCTCAGCAAAGGACGGGCATGGGGAGCTCATAAGTCTTCTATTATATATCCCCTTCCTGTTTTTCCTTTATCTTTTCTATTTTTTACTTCCTTATACGAGTCCCCCTCCCCTCCAACCTGGCCCAGAAAATGATAAAGTCCCACTGGCCACTGGGCTTTAGCGTTACTACAGATTGAGCCTAGGTGTTGGGAATAAGGGAGGACTTGCTGCTAAAGTGATACGTTAAAGCATCCAGAGGGACGATACAAAAGGAATAGAGGTAATGCATGTTCCACTATGATGTAAACCGGAGAAGGCGATAGTCAATGAACATTGAGCTGATTTTGCCCTCTGCTTATTGGTTTCTGAAGTGGAAAAAAAAAAAAAGTCACCACCAAAGACCACCTGCTGGGACGTAAAAAGATAAGGTTTGACCGCCGTAAGGAGGCTCTTCCTGTCCCTCTTGGATTGGGGACCATAAAAGTTGATCAACTGAAGGAATTGCCCCCTCACGACAGCGTCCACCACCAGACACCTACCAGTCTCCACTTCAATTACTCGTCGGCAAGCCACCGAACCAGTCTTAAAAAGGACCGCAACTCCACTGCAGGGCTCGGCCGCAAGAGACCAGAGGGAGGGCCCACATCTCCACTCCCTCTTTGCCAAATGCACCTCTGCCACTGATGCCAGCCAGGTCTCTTGCAAAAACAAAATGTCAGCCTCAACTTGGCTGAGAAAAGTGAAGGCCGCAAAACGAGCCGCCACAGAACGGACACTTGCAACATTAATGGTTGCAAGGCGTATTGGAGGGGGTACCGCCATCATTAGTAATTGGATGGTATACGTTCTCCTCTGTTACCCTAAACTAAAAATCCTCACTCTCTTCTGAGTCAGAAAAAAACCAGTAACGGTTGTGGAGGGAAAGAGGGGGATCTCCACAACCTCCCGTTACTGGCACCTTCCTTTTCCTTTTTTTGTTTTTTTTCTTTTTTGTCCACCCTTCCACCTTCGTCTTCGGAGTGCCCACTTGAGGCCGCCTTCAGGCGTTTCAAAAAACCCTTACCGGGTCCAGAGGTGTCCATCTGGTCCTGATCAGCAGGATCAGGAGGGGGACAAGAGGGACCAGGGACAGGGGGAGAGACAACAGGCCTGGGAAGGGAAGGGGACAAGAGAGGAGGGGCAGGGAGGACAGGGACAGACAAAGGAGGGGGAGGAGGGGTTGGGGATAGGGCAGGGGAGGGAAAATGAGCAGGGAGAGGGGCCCCAGGGCCACTCCTCCCGGGTGGTTTTGGGGGACCCATAGATCTTGAATGGGCACCAACTGGAGCTGTCTTGACCCCAGGACCCCTAGAGGCCCTAGGTGCTGGCACCGGGGGGGGACTGACCTTCCAGCACTAGGTGCAGCCGGAGCTGCTACATCCCCTTGCCTACGCCTACTCGCCCTCTGCCTCTGTGGAAGAGGGTCAGGGGGGCCTGACTGAGCCCCAGGACCTGCGGGACCAGCAGTTGGTACCGACCCCCCATCCTCCTGCCCCCCATCTTGACCAGGACCACATCCCTCTGACCCATACCCTCGGAAGGCCTTCGGGCACCGGCTGAAGGGGTGACCCAGTTCCCCGCACAGGTTGCAAACAATCAACCTGCAGGTATCCGGCGAGTGCCCGAAGCCATTGCACCTCACGCAGCGTGGCATGGTACAATCTGCACTGAGGTGCGCTGGGCTGCCGCACTTAAAACAGCGCCGAGGCTGGCCGGGGTAGAAAACCAAGATCCTGTCCCTGCCAATGAATGCACTGCCAGGGACGTGCGCCACGCTGTTCCCCTGCCTCTTCAGGCGGATCTTGGCTGACCACGCCCCGGTCCATACCCCACGCTCGTCCAGTACTTTCCTAAGTGGACTCTGCAGCTGCCCATACCGCCCGAGCCAGGCCATTATATCCTCGGGCGGCAAAGACTCGTTCCTCACGAGTACTGTCAGGGTTTTCACCTCCTCTTGGCAGGACAGAGGGACAACCCTAATATTCTTCCAGGGATCTGATTTCTTCATAATCTCATAGATGGTAAGAAACATCTCCATCGAAACCGAAGAAACGAAACTGATGTCAAATTCCCTGGAGTTTGTAGGGTGAATGACAGCGAAAAGGTCCGAAACTTTGAACCTCATCGCCAACACCCAGTCAATAATCTGTCCTCTGGTGGGGCACTGCCCTGCCCCTTCCCATTTTAGCTGGACCACGTTACGACTCCTCCTCTCTGGACCCCCTGCACCCTTTGACCAGGCACCATCCTGCGCCTGGTCTGCCGGGGGGGCCCGAAAATTCTGAGCCCCGAACCGGACATACAGGGGGGCCAGAGGGACACTGGCACCAGCCACCTGGGCGAAGGACCTCCCTTCCTTCAGGGCTGTCAGAAGGCCCGCCTCCTGTGGCTGGTCAAGCAAAACACCTGGGGCGGGGGGAGGACCCTCCACCGGACCACTATTCCCCGCAGCCCCACCCACCACCTCATCCACAACACACTGGGGTTGAGAACCCCCGACCTGCCTCCCCTCCTTACCTCCTGGGGTGGAGGCACATTTGGGGCATCCCCCAAGATGGCCACCAACTGGCTGCCCCCTAAGTTGTCCCAATCTGCAGGGACAGCATCAACTCCACCACCCCCCTCCTCCTCCACACCAGACTGGCCCTCAATACGCCCCTGAGAGCCTTCCATCATCCTTATAAAGGATAATGCCGGACATTCCTCCTGTAGCACCTCCATCCGGCTCTCTCCCCACCCCACAGAATGCTGGCCTGCAGGCAACCCCTCCTCAGACCCTTCCAGACTACTTTCCATCACATCCTGCACTGGCGGCGGACCGGAAGTTACACTGGACACAGGCCGGAAGTGGCCTGAAACCGCCGCCAGTGGCACCTCCGACAAGCCCGCCCCTCCCCCAACTCGCGGGAAACGCCCGCCTCGGCTCCGGCGTCATCAACCACGGCCGGGACACTCAGAGCCTGTGGATCACTTGCTCCCTGCAAAGGAGCCGATCCATCCTCACCCTCTTCCCCCATACCGTCATCCCTTACTACCTCCTCCCCCATAGCCGCAACTTTACCAGAGTCCACCACCAGAGACTCCTCAGAGAGTCCTGCACGTGTCTCCCCCTCCCCCATGGCGTGCACTGGTGCGGCGGCCGCCATTTTGGCTGGTCCGCCCTGTACCTTTTGCTGGGCACACACCGGGTTCACAGGGGGTTTACACTGATCAGTCCCAGCAGTCTCTCCTGGCTTTTTATTAGCCTCCACCTCCGCTTCTTCCACTTGGGCCATCTGGATGCTGACCGGGGCCTTTATCCTGGCAGCAGCCAGCGGCTTCAGCAGCACCACCGGTGTCAAAGCCGCCCTGCCCCCGCCAACCAAACCTGTCTCCAGTGAGACTGAATCATCGGGTGCCCTACCCGGATCCACCTGTGTCCCTGCCACAGACACAGGCTGGGTAACAACAGGGATCCGGGGATCCTCCTCAGCCTCACAAACAGGGATCGTACCTGGTTGGGGAGCTACACCACCGCTGGCCTGCATTGCCTCCACCACCGGCTCTGACACTGGTTCCTCTTCACCCCTCTCTCCCTGCAAGGTCTGCGGGGAAGGTCCTCCACGCCTCACAGCCTGGGTTCCCTCCTGGCTGGCCCTCCGGATTTTCCTGCGCACCTCCAAACAAAAGCCTCTTTCCCCAACGCCACGATCACATAGGCCGTCTATGAGGTCCCGATCTTCTGCGCACTGCGCCTTCAGGAGCTCAGTCGCTTCTCTGAATTCCCGTCTTTTGGAGCTGTTGTCTGATCTCCGCAACAGGAGGGATAGAGCTAACACCTCCATCTTTTTGCAAAACGCAAAAGAAGCCTTTTGTATAAGACCCTTCACCCTCGCTCTCCTCTTCCTCGCCTTGGAGGGATCCTCTCCTGGTTGGGCCCGGGTCCAGTCGGAAATACTGGACTGGGTGCCCAGGAATAGCCTCTCCTCCCTGGACAGGTCTTTCAGTCCAGGGATGGTCTGGACGCTTCCAGGCCGGGCCAGCTGCCCCGAGCCTGGGCTGGAGGAAGCCATGGCCTCCCCTCTCTCCAAAGCCTTCTGGTTCTTAGCAGAGCTCCAGCAGCACACATCCTTCCTCTGCAACGTTGGAGCTGGAGTTTTTTATTTAAGAAAAACTGCTACCAAATCAAAAATACATATACATAATACAATATAAACAAACCATCCAGGTAAAAATAAAACATAGCATAACCAAACAATAATCACTTGGAATTTCCATCAGGCAAAAAACAACATGGCATACCACTCCACAAGCATCACCCATATATTTCTGGGGAGCTACTGCAGGCTGGATCACGGCCACTTATACTTATTCCTACCACTAATATTACTAAACAAAAATACTATAACACACCACACTACACTGCAATACACGTCACACCATTTTTACAGGCGAGAACGTATAAACCAGGTTTGTCTGCAACCTTATATCAAAAATATCTAGACACAAAATCTAAGGGGAGTGGAACGGACAGAAAGGACCACCACCCAGCAAGGAAAAAAGTCTGGCTCAAGGAGGCTGGAAGTTGAAACCCCTCCATAAACGGGCACACCTTTCCGCCCCGACTCTCTCCCTTTCCAGACCCCTCACCTTCACCAGCTCCCGAAAGACATCACCCACCACCTCATGCACCGACAGGATTTTGCCCCTAGTGGACACCAAACACCTAGCGTGCCAAGTGTAGTAGAGAACAACTGTACTGACTAAGAAAAGTGACGATAACTCAAAACCTCTGCGAACTCTGAAGTCACCGTACACCCTCTCAGAAAAGGACAGGGCCGAGAGGCGGGGATAGCCGATGGCATCCTCCACTCCCCTCAGAACCTCCAGGTTGAAGGGACACTGGACCAGAAAATGGTCCATGGTCTCCAGTACCCCCCCACACTCCTGACGAGGACAGTCTCTGTCATCTAGGTTCCGGTATTTCAGGTTTGCACGGACGTAAAGGCGTCCGTGGAACGCCCTCCATGCAAGATCCCAAAACTTAGGTGGAATTCTCGGGGAATTCAAGACGGCTAGCCCCTCCCCGAGGACTCTCTCCGGACAGTCCCTCAAAGCCAGCGGCTTCAAAATGTCCGAGGCCATGACCCTCGAGTGCAGCTCAGGCCGACCCATAGAGCCCACCTCAAGGGCAGTTATCTGCCACTGTCTCAGCACCTTTAACGCCTGCGGGACATAGGACGGGAGATACCCATGCGATCTACGCAGATCACCAGGCCGCCCCCCATCCTCCCACTCACTCAAGAACAGCAAGAGCCAGCCCTTGCATGAACGCTCCCACAGTGAAGGCACGTCCACAAAGATGGACTGGAGGTTGAACTTTACAAAGACGACAGTGAAGAACACTACCGGATTGACCATGTCCAACCCCCCATGCCTCCGCTGCCGGTACGTGACCTCCCTTTTAATCAAATTCAGTCTGTTTCCCCACAAAAGCAGGAAAAACAGACTATAGATTCGAGCATAGAGAGATACTGGCAAAAGACAGACATAGCTGACATAGAGAAATTCAGGCAGCAAGTATGTTTTGATCAGGCTTACCCTTTCCCTCAACGACAGCGTCCAGCCTTTCCAGGCATTCACTTTCCGAGACGCACCAACCAACCTGCTCTCCCAGTTTAGCTTGGGATAATCTTCCAGGCCGAAAAAGATGCCTAAAATTTTGATTTTTGGCTGGGGCACCGGGAAAACGTCCGGAAGGGCAAACTGCTCGCCCTCCCTTCCCAACCAGAGAACCTCACTCTTCTCCCAGTTGACCAGCAAACCCGATGCCTCGGAGGAGCCCCCAATTTGTGTTTCCACAAACTGGGCCTCCTCTCGGCTAGACACCACCACCGAGACATCGTCCGCATAGGCCACCACCCTCACTGCCAAATCTGAACCACTGCAAGGCTCCACCGGGACCCCCCTCAGACGCCCGCAGTCAAGCCTCTTCACAAAGGGATCTACCGCAAAGACGTAGAGAAGGGGACTCAGCGGGCAACCCTGCCTGACACCAGAGTCCACAGGAAAGGAGGGACCCGTCCAACCATTGACAAGCGGGAAGCTCTCCGCTCCTCTGTATAAGACCTCAAGCCAATCCACAAATTGGTCAGGCAGGCCGTATCTTCTCAGGAGAAGCCAGAGATACTCGTGGGTCACCCGGTCAAAAGCCTTCGCCTGATCCAATGCCAGCAGGTACCGCCCATCACCCGTTGCCCTGCACCTTTCCACGGCCTCCCGGACGCTCAGGACAGCACTAAATGTGCTACGGCCAGGAACTGCACAGTGCTGGGAGACTGACAGTAACTCGTCAGCGACTGCCGACATACGTGAAAATAATATCTTTGCCAGTATCTTCCTATCCGTAGTGAGAAGGGCAATGGGACGCCAGTTCTCAATAACGGACGAATCTTTCCCCTTTGACAGGAGGATCAGAGCTGACCTTCTCATCGAGGGAGGCAGCAGGCCGTTGGCCAAACACTCACAAAACACCTCCCTTAGAAGAGGGGCCAAGAGACCCTTAAAGGTTTTATAGAACTCAGCCGTCGGGCCCAGGCGACTTTTTTGGTGACAATGAGTCAATGGCCCGCTCAACCTCAGCGACTGAAATCTCATCTGTCAAAGAGTCAGGGAGGTCAGACCCCGCACGGAGCGGAGTCCCATCAAGGAAGTCCCTGACTTTCTCCATATCTAAAGGCTTCTTCTTTAGGAGGTCCGAAAAATGGTCCCTGATGACTCCCAGGATCCCCGATTTGGACCGCACCAGTGATCCAGAGGAATCCCTCAGGCCATGCATGACCTTCGAACTCACCGCCTCGCCACAGTTCTTGTATGGATCCGGGGAGGAAAACTTCCCGTAATCCCGCTCAAGGACCAGGGAGGCGAGACGGTCATACTGACACTCCCTCATCTGAAGCTTCAGATCGGATATCTGCTCCTGAGGGCCCCCAAAGGAAATCCGGTCATCCAGGCGCCTGCGCAACCTTTGGTAGGCCAGGTACTTGGAACATGCCCGGTACCTAGAGACCCTATGGAAAAAGCCCTCCGACCTTTTCTTCACTACCTCCCACCATTCCTGGCGGGAGCAGCCGCTCTCAAGGAGCGAGGCCTGTTCCGTAAGAAAGGTCTCATAGGCTTCCCTGACCTCAGAGTCCTCGAGCAGCGACCCATTCAGTCGCCACAAACCCTTCCCTTTCTGGGGGGTCTCGGCCACATTCAGAGTCACAGATACCATACAGTGATCGGAGAACTCCACCGCATGCAGCACAGGAGCCGCAAAGGCAGAGTACCCCTTCAAAAAAAACCTGTCTAACCTACTCTTACAGCTACCTCGGGTATAGGTGAAACCCGTGAGATTGGGGAGACGGCAAACGTGCGCATCCACCAATCCGGCTTCCCTTACTATAGCATTTAGAAAAATACTATCATATCCCAGGGGACCCGAGGCACCTGCCTGATCCTTTGATCTGGTGACCATGTTAAAGTCACCGCCAAAGACCACCTGCTGGGACGTAAAAAGATAAGGTTTTACTGCCGTAAGGAGGCTCTTCCTGTCCCTCTTAGATTGGGGACCATAAAAGTTAATCAGGCGAAGGAATTGCCCCCTCACGACAGCGTCCACCACCAAACACCTACCAGTCTCCACTTCAATTACTCGTCGGCAAGCCACCGGACCAGTCTTAAAAAGGACCGCAACTCCACTGCAGGGCTCGGCCGCAAGAGACCAGAGGGAGGGCCCGCACCTCCACTCCCTCTTTGCCAGATGCACCTCTGCCACCGATGCCAGCCAGGTCTCCTGCAAAAACAAAATGTCAGCCTCAATCTGGCTGAGAAAAGTGAAGGTCGCAAAACGAGCCGCCACAGAACGAACACTTGCAACGTTAATGGTCCCAAGGCGTATTGGAGAGGGTACTGCCATCATTAGTAATTGGATGGTTTACGTTCTCCTCTGTTACCCTAAACCTAACAATCCTCACTCTCATCCGAATCAGAAAAAAACCAGTAGCGGTTGTGGAGGACAAGAGGGGGGTCCATACCACCCTCCGCTACTGGAACCTTCCTCTTTCTTTTTTTGTTTTTTTTTCTTTTTTACCCAGGCTTCTTCCTGAGATACCCTCCCGCCATCGTCCTCGGAGTGCCCGCTTGAGGCCTCCTTAAGGCGTTTTAGAAGGCCTTTACCAGGCCCTGAAGTGTCCATCCGGTCCTGATCAGCAGAGTCAGGCGGAGGACAAGAGGGAACAGGGACAGGAGAGACAACAGACCTGGGAAGGGAGGGGGGCAAAGGGGAGGGGACAGGGGAGACAGGAACAGACAAAGGAGGGGAGGGAGGGGGTGGGACAGGGGAGGGAGGGGGTGGGCCAGGGGAGGGCAAATGGGCAGGGATAGGGGCCCCAGGGCCACTCCCCCCAGATGGTTTTGGGGGACCCATAGATCTAGATTGGGTACCAACTGGAGCTGCCCTGACCCCAGAACCCCTCGAGGTCCTAGGTGCTGGCGCCGGGGGGACCGATCTTCCACCTCCAGGTGCAGCAGGAGCTGCTACATTCTCCTGCCTCCGCCTACCCGCCCTCTGCCTCTGTGGAAGAGGATTAGGAGGGCCTGACTGAGCCCCAGAACCCCCAGGACCAGCAGTTGGTACCGACCCTCCATCCTCCTGTCCCCCAGCTTGACCTGACGCATACCCTCGGAAGGCCCTCGGGCACCGGCTAAAGGGGTGACCCAGTTCCCCACACAGGTTGCAAACAATCAACCTGCAGGTGTCCGGCGAGTGCCCGAAGCCTTTGCACCTCACACAGCGTGGCATAGTACAATCTGCGCTGAGGTGCGCTGGGCTGCCGCACTTAAAGCAGCGCCGAGGCTGGCCAGGGTAGAAAGCCAAGATCCTGTCCCTGCCAATGAAGGCACTGCCAGGGACATGCATCACACTGTTTCCCTGCCTTTTCAGGCAGATCTTGGCTGACCACGCCCCTGTCCATACCCCACGCTCGTCCACGACTTTCCTTAGTGGACTCTGCAGCTGCCCATACCGCCCGAGCCAGGTCATTATATCCTCGGGCGGCAGAGACTCGTTCCTCACGAGTACTGTCAGGGTCTTCACCTCCTCTTGGCGGGACAGAGGGACGACCCTTACATTCTTCCAGGGATCTGACTTCTTCATAATCTCATAGATGGTTAAAAACATCTCCATCGAGACCGAAGAGACAAAACTCACATCAAATTCCCTGGAGTTTGTGGGGTGAATTACTGCAAAGAGGTCAGAAACCTTGAACCTCAACGCCAACACCCAATCAATTATCTGTCCTCTGGTAGGGCACTGCCCTGCCCCTTCCCACTTTAACTGGACCACGTTACGTCTCCGTCTCTCCGGACCTCCTGTACCCCTTGACCAGGCACCACCACCCTGCGCCTGGTCTGCCGGGGGGGCCCGAAAATTCTGGGCCCCCGAACCGACCATACAGGGGGGCCAGAGGGACACTGGCACCAGCCACCTGGGCGAAGGACCTCCCTTCCTTCAGGGCTGTCAGAAGGCCCGCCTCCTGTGGCTGGTCAAGCACTATACCTGGGGTAGGAGGAGGACCCTCCACAGAACTGGCACCTCCCGCAGTCCCACCCCCATCCACACCACACTGGGGTTGAGAACCCCCAACCTGCCTCACCTCCTTCCTCCTTATCACCCGGGGAGGAGGTACACTTGGGGCATCCCCCAAGATGGCCGCCAGTTGGCTGCCCTGCAAGCTGTCCCAATCTGCAGGGACAGCATCAACAGCACCACTCTCCTCTACCTCCATTCCAGCCTGACCTTCAATAGGCTCCTGGGAGCCTTCCAATAATTTTTTAAAGGTCAGCGCTGGACAATCCTCCTGCAGCGCCCCCATCTTGCTCTCCCCCCAACCCACCGATCGTTGGCCTGCAGGCACCTCTTCCATAGACCCCTTCCCATTACTTCCTGACCTGGCAGTGGACCGGAAGTTGCGGAAGACTCCAGCCGGAAGTGATCCGGAACCACCTCCAGCGGCCCCTCCAGCAAGCCCGCCCCTCCCGGCCCCTCCCCCAACTCGCGGGCAACGCCCGCCTCGGCTCCGGTGCCATTAGCCACTGCTGAGACACTCGGAGCTTGTGGATCACCTTCCCCTGCATCCTGCAGAGAAGCTGATCCGTCCTCACCCTCCGTACCATCCCCTCTTGCTACCACCTCCCCCGTGACCATAGCTGAACCGGGAACCACTGCCGCAATCTCCATGGTAAGTCCCGCACATGTCTCCCCCTCCCCCATGGCGTGTGTTGCTGCGGCGGCCGCCATCTTGGTAATCCGCCCTGCACTTGCTGCACACACACCGGGATCACTGGGTTCTCACACTGGATAGTCCCGGCAGTCTCTTCTGGCTTATTAGCCTCCTCCACCGGGTCTTCCCCACGGGAATGCTGAACACCATCCGGGATCTTGAACCTCGCAGCAGCCAGCGGCTTCAGTAGCACCACCGGTGTCAAAGCCGCCCTGCCCCCTCCAACCATACCTACCCGGATCAACCTGTGCCCCTGCCACAGACACAGGCTGGGAAACAACAGGGATCCGGGGACCCTCCTCAGCCTCACGAGCAGGGATCGTACCTGGTTGGGGGGCTACACCACCGCTGGCCTCCACTGCTTCCTCCAACGGCTCTGGTTCCAGCTCTGCATCGCTCCTTCCCACCTGCGGGACCTGCGGGGAGGGCTGACTTCCATGTCTCGCGGCCTGGGTCCCCTCCTGGCTGGCTCTCCGGATTTCTCTATGGACCTCCAGCAGGAAACCCCTCTCTCCAATGCCACGCTCGCATAAACCATCCAGCAGATCCCAATCTTCAGCGCATTGCGCCTTTAGGAGGTCTATCGCTTCCCGAAACTCCCGTCTTTTGGAGCTGTTAGTTCTGTCCCTACGGTTTCAGGAGGTCAGACAAAACTTCCATCTTTCTTCGGAAGGCCAAGGAAGCCTTCTGAATGAGGCCCTTCACCCTTGCCCTCCTCCTCTTCAGTTTCGGCGGATCCTCACCGGGCTGGGCTCTGGTCCAGTCTAGCAACTCAAACTGGGTCCCCAGGAATAGTTTTTCCTCCCTGGACAAATTTTTCAGCCCAGGGATGGACTGCAGACTTCCAGGCCGGGCCAGCTGCCCCAGACCTGGGCTGGAGGAAGCCATGGCCTCCCCTCTCTTACTCAGCCTTCTGGATCTCAGGGAGCACCAGCAGCACACAACCACCTCCACCGAAAGCTGGAGCTGGAGGTTTTTTATTATAGAACTGCTACCAAATATACATAAACATAAAATACAAAGCCATTTCCATCATGGTAAAAAAAATAAATGATTGTCTATAAACATATTTCAGCATACACGCTGCTGGACCATTATTTTCATGATCCACTGCAGCATTCCAGGGTCACAGCCTACTTTAAATATATTCTGCATATCATAACCAAATTCATTTCTTAGGCACAGGCTTACCCACTGCTGGATCCTGAATCCTCCAGGTCCACTGCAGTAATTTGTGGTCATAGCCTTAATACATCTTCATACAAACTTACATATAAAACACACACCACACTATATGCCACACCATTTTTTACAGGCGAGAACGCATAGACTATAAATATCTGTAGCCTTATTTCAAAAACTTACAAGCATAAAATCTATGGGGGTGAGAAAAGGATAGACAGAACCATCACCCACAAAGGAAGAGGATCTGGCTCAAGGAGGCTGGAAGACAAAACCCCTCCATAAACGGGCACTCCTTTCCGCCCCGACCCTCTCCCTTTCCAGACCCCTTACCTTCACCAACTCCTGAAAGATATCTCCCACCACCTCATGCACTGGCAGGACTTTGCCCCTAGTGGACAGCAAACACCTAGCGTGCCAAGTGTAGTATAAGACAACTGTGCTGACTAAGAAAAGTGATGACAACTCAAATCCCCTGTGGACCCTAAAGTTGCCATACACCCTCTCAGAAGGGGACAAGGCCGAGAGGCGGGGATAGCCGATGGCATCCTCCACTCCCCTCAAAACCTCCAGGTTGAAAGGGCACTGGACCAAAAAGTGGTCCATGGTCTCCAGTACCATTCCACACTCTTGACGAGGACAACCTCTGTCATCAAGGTTTCTATATTTCAGGTTCGCACGGACATACAGGCGTCCATGGAACGCCCTCCACGCGAGATCCCAAAATTTCAATGGAATTCTCGGGGAATTCAGAAGGGCTAGCCCCTCCCCGAGGACTCTGTCTGGGCAGTCTCTTAAAGCCAGTGGTTTCAAGATGTCCGAGGCCATGACCCTCGAGTGCAGCTCACGCCGACCCAAAGAGCCTACCTCAAGGGCAGTTATCCTCCACTGTCTCAACACCTTCAGTGCTTGGGGGACGTAGGATGGTAGGTACCCATGCGATCTGCATAGATCACCAGGTCGCCCACCATCCCCCCATTCACTCAGAAACAGCAAGAGCCAGTCCTTGCACGAACGCTCCCACAGCGAGGGCACGTCCACAAAGATGGACTGGAGGTTAAACTTTACAAAGACGACAGTGTAGAACACTATCGGGTTGACCATGTCCAACCCCCCATGCCTCCGCTGTCGGTACGTGACCTCCCTTTTGATCAGATTTAGCCTATTTCCCCACAGCAGCAGGAAGAATAGGCCACAGACCCGCGCATAGAGAGACGCTGGCAAAAGACATACGTAGCTGACGTAGAGAAACTCCGGCAGTAGGTAAGTTTTGACCAGACTCACCCTTTCCCTTAAGGTCAGCTTCCAGCCTTTCCAGGCGTTCACTTTCTGAGTGGCACCCACCAACCTGCTCTCCCAATTTAGCTTGGGGTAGTCACCCGGGCCAAAAAGGATGCCCAAAATCTTAACTGTTGGTTGGGGCCGGGGAAAAACGTCCGGCAGGGCAAACTGCTCACCCTCCTTTCCCAACCCGAGAACCTCACTCTTGCCCCAGTTGACCAGCGAACCAGATGCCTCAGAGTAGCCTCCGATCTGTGTCTCCACAAAAAGGGCCTCCTCTCGGCTAGACACTACTACCGACACATCGTCCGCATAGGCCACCACTCTCACCATCGAAACTGAGCCACTGCACGGCTCCACTGGAACCCCCCTCAAACGCTCGCAGTCAAGCCTCCTTACGAAAGGATCTACCGCAAAGACGTAGAGCAGGGGACCCAGCGGGCAACCCTGCCTGACACCAGAGTCCACCGCAAAAGGGGGACCCACCCAACCGTTGACAAGAGGGAAGCTCTCGGCCCCTCTATACAGAATCTCAAGCCAATTGACTAATTGAACAGGCAGGCCGTATCTCCTCAGGAGAAGCCACAGGTACTCATGGTTCACCCGGTCAAAAGCCTTCGCCTGATCTAACGCCAGCAGATACCGCCCATCTCCCGTTGCCCTGCACCTTTCCACGGCCTCCCGGACGCTCAGGACGGCACTAAAGGTGCCCCGGCCCGGAACTGCACAGTGCTGAGAGACAGACAGTAACTCGTCAGCGACAGCCGACATACGGGAAAACAAGATCTTTGCCAGAATCTTTCTATCCGTAGTGAGAAGAGCAATAGGACGCCAATTCTCAGCCATGGACGAATCTTTACCCTTTGACAGGAGGATCAAGGCAGACCTTCTCATAGAGGGAGGCAGCAGGCCACAGGCCAAACACTCATTAAACACCTCCCTCAGATGAGGAGCCAAAAGACTCTTAAAGGTTTTATAGAATTCCGCCGTGAAACCATCAGGCCCAGGCGACTTCTTAGGTGACAAAGAGTCAATGGCCTGTTCAATTTCAGCCACCGAGATCTCCTCCACCAAAGAGTCAGGGAGGTCGGAGGTCTCATCCAGAAATTCCCTGGCTTTCTCCAAATCTAAAGGCTTTCTCTTCAGGAGATCAGAAAAATGGTCTCTGATCACTCCCAGGATCCCCGATTTGGACCGAACCAAGGACCCCGAGGAGTCCCTCAGGCCGTGTATGATCTTCGAACTCACGGCCTCTCCACAGCTCCTGTAAGGATCCGGGGAGGAGAACTTCCCGTAATCCCGCTCAAGGACTAGAGAGGCCAGACGATCATACTGACACTCCTTCATCAGAAGCTTCAGATTAGATATCTGTTCCTGGGGGCCCCCAGAAGAAACCAGGCGGTCTAGCTGCCTGCGCAACCTCTGGTAGGCCAGGTACTTGGACGTAGCCCGGTACCTAGAGACCCTACGGAAAAAGCCTTCCGACCTCTTCTTCACCACCTCCCACCATTCCCGGCGGGAGCAGCCGCTCTCAAGGAGCGAGGCTTGATCCGTAAAAAAGGCCTCATAGGCTTCCCTTACTTCAGAGTCCTCGAGCAGCGACCCATTTAGTCGCCACAACCCTTTCCCCTTCTGAGGAGTCTCAGCGACATTCAGAGCCACAGAAACCATACAGTGGTCGGAGAACTCCACCGCCTGCAGCTCAGGAGCCGCAAAGACAGAGTCCCCCTTCAAAAAAAACCTGTCTAATCTACTCTTGCAGCTACCTCGGGAGTAGGTGAACCCCGTGTGGTTGGGGAGGTGACGAACATGCACATCCACCAACCCGGCCTCCCTCACTATGCTATTCAAAAATAAACTATCATATCCCAGGGGGTTAGAGGTGCCTGCCCGATCCTTTGATCTGGTGACCGTGTTAAAGTCACCACCAAAAACCACCTGCTGGGACGTAAAAAGATAGGGCTTGACCATCGCGAGAAGGCTCTTCCTGTCCCTCTTAGTCTGGGGACCATAAAAATTAATTAAACGAAGGAATTGCCCCCTCACGACAGCGTCTAACACCATACATCTTCCAATCTCCACTTCAATCACTCGCCGACAAGCCACCGGACCGGTCTTAAAAAGGACCGCAACTCCACTGCAGGGCTCAGCCGCAAGAGACCAGAGGGAGGGCCCGCATCTCCACTCCCTCTTTGCTAGATATAAAAAGAGATATGCACTATAAGTGCATTTGGGTCGCCCTTAATGGATATTTGTACTGGCCAAAAATGAGTATTTATCTCATAGATTGTTTTATATAAAAGTGCACTAGAGTGCCATCTTTATTAAACACATTCAATATATAAAAAGTGACAGTAGAAGATACAATTGTATAAAGTGCAATTACAAACACTGTACATTCAATTGCATATAGAGGATATAGCACCCATGTGCCTACAGCCCGCAGCCTGTATGTAGAGGATCAGGTGGATGAGGTGTATAGCACGTGACCCGACATGTTTCGGAAATAGGTATGTATTACTCCTTCATCAAGGGATTTATAATTAGGTGCTCAAATCTATCTGTAAATATCAAAAGACAATAAAAAAAAAAGTAGTAGAAAATATCTATATCGTCATAAATTGTATGCGACTGCATTTTTGCAATATATGCGATTTTAGTAATTATTGAAAAAGTAGTATAAGAAAGGTCTAATATGGACTAATTATACTTACATCAATTTGATTCATAAAAACAAGCAGAAAATGACAAAGAACAGCGGTTAAACCAGGGAAGCAGGCTGGCTTTTGGTTCACATAGCACAAGGTGGGCAACCAGGAGTGTAATGCAGAGCGTTGCAGCACTTTCACAAGGGATGGCCGATGGAGATCTGTGTGTTTGGAAAGTGATGTTGTAAATGTACAAGGCATATAGTAAATGCTTTGCTGAAAGACAAAGTAGTCGTTCAGCTATAGTGAAAGGGAAGAGTAAGCATGTAGGGTAAGTATTCAAGTATATGGAACAAAGTATCTAATCAAATTACCTTGTGGCTGTTTAGTGATCTCTCAAGACTCAGACCTCCAGGCAGCAGTTCAAAAGACTGACAGATGCCAGAGGAGTGTCTGTGTCTTAAATAGGACAGCTGATTGGACGTCAGCCAATCAGTGTCCACTCCACGTAATCAGCTGCATAGCAGGCAGCCATGTGTGAAGATCAGGCATCCCCCAGACGACGAGGCGCGCGGCGTAGCCACGCCCCTAAGGGCGTGATGACGTCACGCGTCTCGACGTCACCGGCGGGTATGCGGTCCCGGCGCGAGTAGCGGAGCTCACACAGGGAACCGTACAAGAGCTCGTCCACATGCAGAAGGCCTATGGGGCACGCAACCAGGTGCTGCCCCATGGCCATGCATGCGTGGAGCTTACCCGCCGGGTGTCCGTGCGCACGCACACATTCCACATCAAGGAGAAAATGCGCCATCTTGTGGATGGATTTGAGAAGTGAACAGGGATGGATCGCAAAAAGCCTAGCCTGCTGTACATAAATACATAGATAAAAATAAAGGTAAATAAATAAAGAAACAAAAAAGCAAAAAAGAGGAACATAATATGCAATTGACCAAAGGTTACATATGGACAATTTTTTGAGATAGCAATCAATTTCAAACAATGTTGATGGGGTAAACAAAGTCTTAAAGTATTCATAAATTTAGAGCAATTCATATTTCAACGGTATAGAGAACCCAGATATACACATTGTTCAGACATATAGTGTGGCGATGATTTTAAATCAGAGACAGTCTAGATATATATAGACACAATATCTTATATCTATACCTGTATCTATCTGGAAATGTTCTACTACATCGATGGATACTATTTAATACATAAGGTATGGAAGCTGACAAGGAAAAATAAAAATAAAAATAAAAATAAAAAATTGGTAGAATACATTGTTGTTAGATAGGGAGGTAAAAAGGAACAGTAAGTTGTGTTCAAAAGTCCCTACAAGTCCAGTTCACAGACCCCTGATGTGAAACCGGGAAGAAAAGGTTTAAAGTTAAAGGCCCCGTTGAGGCCAGGTGGATGGTTTGCCCGTAGATTATGTATCCATCTCAGTTCGCATTGGAGAAGACGCTTGTTAAAATCTCCTCCCCTTGGACTGAAGTGGATGCGATCGAGGGCTAAAAAGTATACTTTGGGAGTTGATGAGGGATGAGCCATTGCCATATGACGACCAATAGGGAGGTCAGGGTCGCGTTTGCGTATGGTGCCAAGATGTTGGTAAATGCGTTTCCAGAACTCGTTTATGGTCTTACCAACATAGTAGCACCCGCATTCGCAGGTAAGTAGATATACTATTGCTGGGGTTTTGCAGTTAACATAATGCTTGGGGGTGAACATTTGACCATTGGGCAGAATAATATTTTTTCGTTTGTCCATATATTGGCAGTAGTGGCAGCCCCCACACATATATGTTCCCAATGCTTTACATGGATCGCCTCTGCAGGTTTTGTACTCGCTATTGACTATTTTGTCTCCTATGGACGGTGGCCTCCTATAGGTGACTGTTGGAGCACTGGGGACGAAGGGGGCCAGAGTTTGGTCCATAGTTAACAAGTGCCAATATTTGTTTAGAATGCGCTTTATCTGCCTATGTTCTGATGAATATGTCGTGATGATTCTGGTTGTTTCATCTTTACTGGGTTGTTTTTGTGCATTGAGTAAGTCGCGACGGGATTGATTGAGCGCTCGTTTATACGCTTTTTTTAAACAGGTGTTTGAGTATCCTCTTTCGAGGAGTCTCTTTTTTAGAATGTTCGCTTCCGTTTTAAATCCAGCGTCATCGGAGCAGTTACGGCGTGCTCTTAAATATTGGCTATATGGTATGGAGGTTAAAAGGGGCTTGGGATGGAAACTACTTGCATGCAGCAAGGAATTACCGGCTGTGGGTTTTCGGTATAGTTCACTGGAGAGATTGCCATCTGGTGATCTTTTGATCAATACATCCAAAAATGTAATTTCATTTGGGCTGTGGGTCATTGTGAATTTTAAATTAAAGTCGTTCTTGTTAATACAATTGAGAAATTCATATAGTAATTCAGTTGGCCCGTCCCATATCAGGAAAATATCGTCTATGTAACGTCGCCATGTAATGACATGACGCATATACATAGACAGCGACTCCTGAACAAGCAGTGAATGTTCCCACTCCCCCAGGTACAGGTTGGCGTACGATGGGGCACAACATGTCCCCATCGCCACGCCCTATACCTGGAGGTAGTGGGAACCATCAAAGCAACCATCAAAAAAAAAAAATTTTCCCTACATTTGAACATATAGACCCCAGCTTCAAAGTGGTATGGGAGGAGAACCTAAAGGAATGCTCAAGAAAAATGATGCTGTTGCTCATTGATGAATATACCAAACGTATAGCTGATATAGATGGCAAATTGGAAAAATTACAAAATCAAATGTCACCACTAAGAACCCATGTGTCCTTCTCTGAGTCAGAAGAAAGACTAAAACGACATCTAGAAGAGTTTAACAAAGATATACTAATTAAAAAGGACAAAAAACTACAACGTGATAGGAAGGCCTTTGAAGACGGTAGAGCTTACAAATGGCAAACCAATACAAACAATAAATTTTCCAAAAAACCACAAAAAAATAAACAGAAAAACGCATCTGAATTCTCTGCGCACTCATCTGTTTCTTCTTCCCTACAGCCCTCCACTCATAACAAGGGTCGTCGACAATTTAAACGGCGTCGTCAGGGCAATGAATCATATGACGAGTCTTCGCATATGGAGAGCTCCCCTTCACAGGCAAGTAATGGCTCCCATTTAAGTCACCATCTTAACAGCGACACATCAGATGTACAGACTCCGGCTAGCTGTTCCGGATCGTCTCTGAATACATCATCTATTATGCCCACTACACCACAATCACAATCTATGCTCCCTGGAACTTTTTTAGATCAAATGCGAGGTCGCATGCAAACGCATCAAAAACAAACAAAAACACAGTCATCCAAGACCCACAAGATCAATCAACATCAACCACGTTAAATGTAGTCAACTTATCATCATACCCACTTAATGAACACGAATTAGCTGTTCTAGGACGTGGCCTCACTTTCTGCCCAGACACCCGTTTGGACAGATTTGGAGCCATCAAAGATATACATTTATTCATCCGCAAGGTCCTACTTAAAAGTTTATATGCAAAAAAACCTATGACGGAACAGAAGCTTACAAATCAAGAGATTCAAGCACTAGATACTCTTCTTGCCTTGCTAGACGAAAACGAAATCGAAAATCCTCCGACCCAGGAAAATACACTTGACCCTGATAGGAACATGGATGTTACACCTACTTCACACACGCAAGTATGTACATTGAAAAACAAATCTACCCTATATCCCTCGCCTAGCTCCAACCCCAACGCTGCAGCTTTTCTCAAACTGGTATCAACAGATATCAACAAAATGAAAAACTTTTCACATCCACACTCCAATTTCAGCCGTGATGAACGGTTGGCTCTGGAGGCGCTGTCACGTAACCACGACGTTGTCATCAAACCCTCTGACAAGGGTGGCAACGTCGTGGTTATGGACAGTGCACAATACACTGAGATGTGTATGGACATACTACAAAATCTTGAGTGGTATCGTCCTATCTCTAAATCCTTATTGGATAAATTCACTCATGACTTTTATACACTTGTTGACACTGCATTTCAATATAATGCAATACCCAAACAACTTTGGGAGTTTATTAGGACCAGCCATCCTAAAGAGGCAACTTTCTATGCGCTACCGAAGCTGCATAAACAAAAGAAAAAACCACCAGGCAGACCTATTATTTCAGGCTGCGGAAGCTTAACAGAAAATCTCAGTCGTGTAGTTGATAACCATCTAAAGCCTCTAGTTACTTGCCTATCATCGTATGTACGCGATACAATTCATTTCTTACAGATTATTCAGGATATACACATAGAAGAAGGCACCCAATTGGTAGCCATCGATGTGGAATCCCTGTATTGCACTATCCCCCATGCCAAAGGGCTATCGGCCATACAACACATTTTGCAACAATACAGCGACTCTGAACCCAAATACATTGAATTCATTTTGACCTCTCTTGAGTTCATCCTCCACCATAATTTCTTTTGCTTTGATGGTTCCCACTACCTCCAGGTACAGGGCGTGGCGATGGGGACATGTTGTGCCCCATCGTACGCCAACCTGTACCTGGGGGAGTGGGAACATTCACTGCTTGTTCAGGAGTCGCTGTCTATGTATATGCGTCATGTCATTACATGGCGACGTTACATAGACGATATTTTCCTGATATGGGACGGGCCAACTGAATTACTATATGAATTTCTCAATTGTATTAACAAGAACGACTTTAATTTAAAATTCACAATGACCCCCAGCCCAAATGAAATTACATTTTTGGATGTATTGATCAAAAGATCACCAGATGGCAATCTCTCCAGTGAACTATACCGAAAACCCACAGCCGGTAATTCCTTGCTGCATGCAAGTAGTTTCCATCCCAAGCCCCTTTTAACCTCCATACCATATAGCCAATATTTAAGAGCACGCCGCAACTGCTCCGCTGGATTTAAAACGGAAGCGAACATTCTAAAAAAGAGACTCCTCGAAAGAGGATACTCAAACACCTGTTTTAAAAAAAGCGTATAAACGAGCGCTCAATCAATCCCGTCGCGACTTACTCAATGCACAAAAACAACCCAGTAAAGATGAAACAACCAGAATCATCACGACATATTCATCAGAACATAGGCAGATAAAGCGCATTCTAAACAAATATTGGCACTTGTTAACTATGGACCAAACTCTGGCCCCCTTCGTCCCCAGTGCTCCAACAGTCACCTATAGGAGGCCACCGTCCATAGGAGACAAAATAGTCAATAGCGAGTACAAAACCTGCAGAGGCGATCCATGTAAAGCATTGGGAACATATATGTGTGGGGGCTGCCACTACTGCCAATATATGGACAAACGAAAAAATATTATTCTGCCCAATGGTCAAATGTTCACCCCCAAGCATTATGTTAACTGCAAAACCCCAGCAATAGTATATCTACTTACCTGCGAATGCGGGTGCTACTATGTTGGTAAGACCATAAACGAGTTCTGGAAACGCATTTACCAACATCTTGGCACCATACGCAAACGCGACCCTGACCTCCCTATTGGTCGTCATATGGCAATAGCTCATCCCTCATCAACTCCCAAAGTATACTTTTTAGCCCTCGATCGCATCCACTTCAGTCCAAGGGGAGGAGATTTTAACAAGCGTCTTCTCCAATGCGAACTGAGATGGATACATAATCTACGGGCAAACCATCCACCTGGCCTCAACGGGGCCTTTAACTTTAAACCTTTTCTTCCCGGTTTCACATCAGGGGTCTGTGAACTGGACTTGTAGGGACTTTTCAACACAACTTACTGTTCCTTTTTACCTCCCTATCTAACAACAATGTATTCTACCAATTTTTTATTTTTATTTTTATTTTTATTTTTCCTTGTCAGCTTCCATACCTTATGTATTAAATAGTATCCATCGATGTAGTAGAACATTTCCAGATAGATACAGGTATAGATATAAGATATTGTGTCTATATACACTACCGTTCAAAAGTTTGGGGTCACATTGAAATGTCCTTATTTTTGAAGGAAAAGCACTGTACTTTTAAATGAAGCTAACTTTAAACTAGTCCTAACTTTAAACAAATATACTCTATACATTGCTAATGTGGTAAATGACTATTCTAACTGCAAATGTCTAGTTTTTGGTGCAATATCTACATAGGTGTATAGAGGCCCATTTCCAGCAACTATCACTCCAGTGTTCTAATGGTACAATGTGTTTGCTCATTGGCTCAGAAGGCTAATTGATGATTAGCAAACCCTTGTGCAATCATGTTCACACATCTAAAAACAGTCTAGCTCCTTCCAGAAGCTACAAAACTGACCTTCCTGTGAGCAGATTGAGTTTCTGGAGCATCACATTTGTGGGGTCAATTAAACGCTCAAAATGGCCAGAAAAAGAGAACTTTCATCTGAAACTCGACAGTCTATTCTTGTTCTTAGAAATGAAGGCTATTCCATGCGAGAAATTGCAAAGAAATTGAAGATTTCCTACAACGGTGTGTACTACTCCCTTCAGAGGACAGCACAAACAGGCTCTAACCAGAGTAGAAAAAGAAGTGGGAGGCCGCGTTGCACAACTAAGCAAGAAGATAAGCACATTAGAGTCTCTAGTTTGAGAAACAGACGCCTCACAGGTCCCCAACTGGCATCTTCATTAAATAGTACCCGCAAAACACCAGTGTCAACATCTACAGTGAAGAGGCGGCTGCGGGATTTTGGGCTTCAGGGCAGAGTGGCAAAGAAAAAGCCATATCTGAGACTGGCCAATAAAAGAAAAAGATTAAGATGGGCAAAAGAACACAGACATTGGACAGAGGAAGACTGGAAAAAAGTGTTGTGGACGGATGAATCCAAGTTTGAGGTGTTTGGATCACAAAGAAGAATGTTTGTGAGACGCAGAACAAATGAAAAGATGCTGGAAGAATGCCTGACGCCATCTGTTAAGCATGGTGGAGGTAATGTGATGGTCTGGGGTTGCTTTGGTGCTGGTAAGGTGGGAGCTTTGTACAGGGTAAAAGGGATTCTGAATAAGGAAGGCTATCACTCCATTTTGCAACGCCATGCCATATCCAGTGGACAGCGCTTGATTGGAGCCAATTTCATCCTACAACAGGACAATGACCCTAAACACACCTCCAAATTGTGCAAGAACTATTTACAGCAGAAGCAGGCAGCTGGTATTCTATCGGTAATGGAGTGGCCAGCACAGTCAACAGATCTGAACCCCATTGAGCTGTTGCGGGAGCAGCTTGACCGTATGGTACGCCAGAAGTGCCCATCCAACCAATCCAACTTGTGGGAGCTGCTTCTAGAAGCGTGGGGTGCAATTTCTCCAGCTTACCTCAATAAATTAACAGCTAGAATGCCAAAGGTGTGCAATGCTGTAATTGCTGCAAAAGGAGGATTCTTTGATGAAAGCAAAGTTTGATGTAAAAACAATGTTATTTCAAATACAAATCATTATTTCTAACCTTGTCAATGTCTTGACTCTATTTTCTATTCATTTCACAACGTATGGTGGTGAATAAGTGTGACTTTTCATGGAAAACACAAAATTGTTTGGGTGACCCCAAACTTTTGAACGGTAGTGTATATCTAGACTGTCTCTGATTTAAAATCATCGCCACACTATATGTCTGAACAATGTGTATATCTGGGTTCTCTATACCGTTGAAATATGAATTGCTCTAAATTTATGAATACTTTAAGACTTTGTTTACTCCATCAACATTGTTTGAAATTGATTGCTATCTCAAAAAATTGTCCATATGTAACCTTTGGTCAATTGCATATTATGTTCCTCTTTTTTGCTTTTTTGTTTCTTTATTTATTTACCTTTATTTTTATCTATGTATTTATGTACAGCAGGCTGGCTTTTTGCGATCCATCCCTGTTCACTTCTCAAATCCATCCACAAGATGGCACATTTTCTCCTTGATGTGGAATGTGTGCGTGCGCACGGACACCCGGCGGGTAAGCTCCACGCATGCATGGCCATGGGGCAGCACCTGGTTGCGTGCCCCATAGGCCTTCTGCATGTGGACGAGCTCTTGTACGGTTCCCTGTGTGAGCTCCGCTACTCGCGCCGGGACCGCATACCCGCCGGTGACGTCGAGACGCGTGACGTCATCACGCCCTTAGGGGCGTGACGTCATCACGCCCTTAGGGGCGTGGCTACGCCACGCGCCTCGTCGTCTGGGGGATGCCTGATCTTCACACATGGCTGCCTGCTATGCAGCTGATTACGTGGAGTGGACACTGATTGGCTGACGTCCAATCAGCTGTCCTATTTAAGACACAGACACTCCTCTGGCATCTGTCAGTCTTTTGAACTGCTGCCTGGAGGTCTGAGTCTTGAGAGATCACTAAACAGCCACAAGGTAATTTGATTAGATACTTTGTTCCATATACTTGAATACTTACCCTACATGCTTACTCTTCCCTTTCACTATAGCTGAACGACTACTTTGTCTTTCAGCAAAGCATTTACTATATGCCTTGTACATTTACAACATCACTTTCCAAACACACAGATCTCCATCGGCCATCCCTTGTGAAAGTGCTGCAACGCTCTGCATTACACTCCTGGTTGCCCACCTTGTGCTATGTGAACCAAAAGCCAGCCTGCTTCCCTGGTTTAACCGCTGTTCTTTGTCATTTTCTGCTTGTTTTTATGAATCAAATTGATGTAAGTATAATTAGTCCATATTAGACCTTTCTTATACTACTTTTTCAATAATTACTAAAATCGCATATATTGCAAAAATGCAGTCGCATACAATTTATGACGATATAGATATTTTCTACTACTTTTTTTTTTATTGTCTTTTGATATTTACAGATAGATTTGAGCACCTAATTATAAATCCCTTGATGAAGGAGTAATACATACCTATTTCCGAAACATGTCGGGTCACGTGCTATACACCTCATCCGCCTGATCCTCTACATACAGGCTGCGGGCTGTAGGCACATGGGTGCTATATCCTCTATATGCAATTGAATGTACAGTGTTTGTAATTGCACTTTATACAATTGTATCTTCTACTGTCACTTTTTATATATTGAATGTGTTTAATAAAGATGGCACTCTAGTGCACTTTTATATAAAACAATCTATGAGATAAATACTCATTTTTGGCCAGTACAAATATCCATTAAGGGCGACCCAAATGCACTTATAGTGCATATCTCTTTTTATAGTTATATTTGCTAGGATATTGGCCTCCCCTTTTACACACCTTGCCCTCATTACCTTTTTATCCCTCTTTGCTAGATACATCTCTGCCACAGATGTCAGCCAGGTCTCCTGCAAAAATAAAATGTCAGCTTCAACACGGCTGAGAAAATCAAAGGCTGAAAATCGAGCCGCCACAGAACGCATACTTGCGACATTAATGGTCGCAAAGAGCAATAGAGAGGGTACCGCCATCAGAATGATTGAAGGGGGTTACATTCTCCTCTGTTACAAACCTATCTACATATCATACTCATCCTCAGAATCTGAGGACAGACCCTCAAAACGATTTCCCAGTGGTAGAGGGGGACGACCCCAAGCACTACTTGTGCTGGGCTGAGGGCCCACACCACCCTCCCCACCAGGAACCTTCCTTTTTCCTTTTTTTGTTTTTATTTTTTTTCTTTTCCCACCCGACCTCCGAAGCCTCCCTCTCCACCTCGGAGAGGCCACTGGAGGCATCTTTAGGGCGTTTATATAGCCCTTTCCCCGGCCCCGAGACCTCCATCATCTCCTGACCAGGAGGATGATGGGAGGACCCAGAAGAACGGGAGGGGGGGCAGAACGGGGGGCCGGACGAGGGGGAATCGAACGGGGGGGAAGAGAGGGGGAAACGGGAGGAGGACGGGGGGGAGAGGAGGAGGGCCGGGAGGAAGGAGAGGGAGGGGGAGGGGGGGAAGAGGGAGAAGAGGGGGGAACTCTACGAGGTGGGGAGCCCCCGAAGGGGCTGAATCTTTTTTTGCTGGACTTTTTGTCCCAGGACCACCCACCACCCTTCTGGGAACTGGTACCGGTCTGGGACCTTTAGCTGACCCACTCACTCCAGATGTGGCCGAAACTGCGCCACCCTCCTGCCCACGCCTCCCCACCCTGTGCCTCTGTGGGAGAGGCCCCCCCCAAGCCCGAACGGGCCCCAGTCTCCTCGGTACCTGCTGCCGGTCCTGAATCCTCCTCCGCGGCCTGGCCAGGCTCACACCCTCCAGACGCGTATCCCCTGAAGGCTTTGGGGCAGCGACTGAAAGGGTGGCCTAACTCGCCACAGAGGTTGCAGACAATTAGCCTGCAAGACTCTGGGGAGTGGCCAAAGCCGTTGCACCTTACGCATCTTGGCATGGTGCAATCGGCGCTGAGGTGTGCTGGGCTGCCACACTTGAAGCAGCGACGGGGCTGACCGGGGTAAAAAACCAGGATCCGGTCCCTTCCAATGAAGCCACTACCCGGAACGTGGGCCATGGTGTTACCCTGGCGCTTCAACCGGATCCTGGCCGACCACGCCCCAGTCCAGACCCCGCGCTCGTCCAGGTTCTTCTTCAAGGGGCACTGCAACTGCCCATACCTCCCGAGCCAGGTCATGATGTCCTCAGGAGACAGGGACTCGTTCCTCACCAGCACTGTGAGGGTTTTCACGTCTTCCTGCCGGACAGAGGGACAACCCTAATGTTCTTCCAGGGATCTGATCCTCTCACGACCTCATAGATGGTAAGGAACAACTCCATCGAGACCGTGGAGACGAAGCTGACGTCAAACTCCCTGGTATTTGTTGGGTGGATCACAGCAAAGAGGTCCGCAACCTTGAACCTCAAAGCTAGCACCCAATCTATGATCTGCCCACGGCTGGGGCACTGGCCAGTCCCTTCCCACCTGAGCTGGACCACATTGCGTCTCCTTCTCTCTGGACCCCCTGCACCCCTAGACCACATATCAGGACCCTGTGCCTGGTCGGCAGGGGGCGCCCTGAAATTCTGCACCCCAAAACGACTGTACAGGGGGGCCAGAGGGACACTGGCTCCAGCCACCTGGGCAAAGGACCTCCCCTCTTTCAGGGCCGGACAGCAGTCCCGCCTCCTGTGACTGGTTTAATACCCGCTCTGGGCCAGGGGGAGGAGCCCCCACAGAGGCAGCCACATCCCCCGAACCACCCACCACCCCTGAAACATCCACCACCACCCCATCCCCCCGACTCCCCATATCTCCTGCCTGCCCCGCCTCCTTCCTCCTAACGACCTGCGGAGGGGGGGGAGGGGGAGGGACCACCCGGACCTCACCCGCAGAAACACCCCCCTGCTCCCCCGGAGACCCATCAGAGACAGATGGAACCCGATCCCCATCCTGCACCTCAGCAGACTCAGCAGCCGGCTGATCACATACTTGCTGGGAGCCCTCCAGCCCCTTAATAAAATCCAGGGCAGAACAATCTCCCTGGAGCTCCCCCATAGGGCATTCACCCCAGCTTACCGGCTGCTGAGCTGCATCAATCTCTTCATGAGACCCTGAACCATCCATCCCCTCTCCTGCAGCCAATCCCTGCCCAGGAGGGAGACCGGAAGTGCTGGGGGGTCCGGACCGGAAGTGGCTTGAAACTGCCTCCTCCACACCCAGCTCAGTCCCGGCCGTCAGCCCCTCCCCCTCCTGCCCCTCCCCCGCCCCCGGGAGGGCGGCCACACCCTCTCCCAATGGCGCCAAAACCTCCTCGGACAATGGAACACTAGCCACCTCATCCCGAGGAGGCAGTGATCCATCCACCACCTCACCACCCACCTCCATATCCTCCCCCACCAGCATCTGAACCCTTGGTGTCCGTGCCAGAGGCATTCATGCACAAACGTCCACTGCTGGCAAGCACCCGCCCCTCCCCCTCCACACGTGCAGGTACGGCGGCCATTTTGGCTTCCTCTGCCGGGGTGTCAGGGCTGCACTCAGTCTCTTCCTCCTGGGCTGCCCCTCTATGCAGCTCCGAACTGCAGCTCCATCCCCCACTGACGCCTGCAAGTGGTGTCAACACCACTACCGGCCGGGTCCCGCCACTTACCTCCCGGGCTGCTGGATCATGGGGTGCCCTACCCGGACCTGCCTGTCCACCAGCCTTAGCTTCAGGCTGGGCTACAGCAGGCTTCCGGGGACCCTCCTCAGCATTGCCTCCAGGAGCCACACAAGGCTGGGGGGCCATGCAGGGTCCGGGATCCACTTCGGGTTGGGGAGCCTCTGCTCCTCCGCTGCTGCTGACCTCCACTGCACCAGTCTGCTCCGGAACTGCACCACTCTCCATCCTGGCTTGGGAGGAGGACTGGCCCCGTCTCACTGCCTGGGTCCCTTCCTGGGACGCTCTCCTTAGCTGCCTCCGGACATCCTCTAGGAAGGATTTTTCTCCTGGTCCTCGGTCGCACAGCCCGTCTAATAGGGTCCGGAGCTCGCCACACTGGCCCTTCAGGGCTTCAATCCCGTCCCGGAACTCACCCCTCTGGGCACTGCTGACCCTGTCTCTCTTGTTCCTCAAAGAGGACAGGTTCTCCAGGGAGTCACAGAAGGTGGACAGACCCTTCAGGATAAGCTCCTTCACTCTGTTCTTCCTCCTCTGCAGCCTGGATGCATCTTCCCCAGGCTGCGCTCTGGTCCAGTCTAACAGGTCAAACTGGGTCCCCAGGAATAACCTCTCTTCCCTGGTCAAACCTCCGGATCCGGGGGGGGGGGGTCATCATGCTCCCAGGCCGGGAATGGTGGCCCGATCCTGGGCTGAGAGAGGCCATAGCCTCCCCTCTCTCACACAGGCTCCTGGTTCTCAGGGAGCACCAGCAGCACGCGTCCTTCCTCTGCAAAAGCTGGAGCTGGAAATTTTTATTAAAATTATAAACAGCTACCAAAGACAAAATACATATTCATAACGAAAATAAAACAAACCATACTGGTAAAGACAAATAACAAACAAACAGTTATCACCTAAATTTCCCTAACAGATATAGATCAGGCCAGAGGAGCCTGTAAAACATAAAATTTATGCCATACTGGCGTACCACCTGCTGGTCTCACCCAAGCCTTGGGGAGCCACTGCAGGAATAGGTCATGGCCATTATACTCAAAACACAGAAGAAAATAAAACAGATCATATGAAACCATCATAATAAACCAAACTGAAATATCTCCTGGACATATATATATCAGGCCCTACGAGCCTATATCTACGAACTGGCATACCATCTGCTGGCCACACCCATATCCTGGGGGCCACTGCAAAAGATGGATCATGGCCAACTTACAACTACCTAAAATACTAAAATAAAACAAACCACACAACACTGCACTACACGCCACACCATTTTTACAGGCGAGAACGTATAGACCAGGTCTGTCTGCAACCTTATATCAAAAATAACTCAAGACAAAATCTAAGGGGAGTGGAAAGGATAGAAAGGACCACCACCCCTCAAGGGAGAGAGTCTGGCTCAAGGAGGCTGGAAGTTAAAACCCCTCCATAAACGTGCACACCTTTCCGCCCCGACTCTCTCCCTTTCCAGACCCTTCACCAGTTCCCGAAAGACATCACCCACCACCTCATGCACAGACAGGATTTTGCCCCTAGTGGACACCAAACACCTAGCGTGCCAAGTGTAATAGAGCACAACTGTACTGACTAGAAAAAGTGACGATAACTCAAAACCCCTGTGAACTCTGAAGTTACCGTACACCCTCTCAGGAAGGGACAAGGCCGAGAGGCGGGGATAGCCGATGGCATCCTCCACTCCCCTCAGAACCTCCAGGTTGAAAGGGCACTGGACCAGAAAATGGTCCATGGTCTCCAGTACCCCCCCACACTCCTGACGAGGACAGTCTCTGTCATCCAGGTTCCGGTACTTTAGGTTTGCACGGACGTAAAGGCGTCCATGGAACGCCCTCCATGCAAGGTCCCAAAACTTCGGTGGAATTCTCTGGGAATTCAAGAGGGCTAGCCCCTCCCCAAGGACTCTCTCCGGGCAGTCCCTCAAAGCCAGAGGCTTCAAAATGTCCGAGGCCATGACCCTCGAGTGCAGCTCACGCCGACCCATAGAGCCCACCTCAAGGGCAGTTATCCGCCACTGCCTCAGCACCTTCAGTGCCTGTGGGACATAGGATGGGAGATACCCATGCGATCTACGTAGATCACCAGGCCGCCCCCCATCCTCCCACTCACTCAGAAACAGCAAGAGCCAGCCCTTGCATGAACGCTCCCACAGCGAAGGCATGTCCACAAAGATGGACTGGAAGTTGAACTTTACAAACACGACAGTGAAAAACACTACCGGATTGACCATGTCCAACCCCCCATGCCTCCGCTGCCAGTACGTGACCTCCCTTTTAATCAAATTCAGTCTGTTTCCCCACAAAAGCAGGAAAAACAAACTATAGATTCGAGCATAGAGAGATACTGGCAAAAGACAGACGTAGCTGACATAGAGAAATTCAGGCAGCAAGTATGTTTTGATCAGGCTTACCCTTTCCCTCAATGACAGCTTCCAGCCCTTCCAGGCATTCACTTTCCGAGACGCACCAACCAACCTGCTCTCCCAGTTTAGTTTGGGATAATCCTCCGGGCCGAAAAAGATGCCTAAAATTTTGATTTTTGGCTGGGGCACCGGGAAAACGTCCGGAAGGGCAAACTGCTCGCCCTCCCTTCCCAACCAGAGAACCTCACTCTTCTCCCAGTTGACCATCGAACCAGATGCCTCGGAGTAGCCCCCAATCTGTGTTTCCACAAACTGGGCCTCCTCTCGGCTAGACACCACCACCGAGACATCGTCCGCATAGGCCACCACCCTCACTGCCAAATCTGAGCCACTGCAAGGCTCCACCGGGACCCCCCTCAGACGCCCGCAGTCAAGCCTCTTCACAAAGGGATCTACTGCAAAGACGTAGAGAAGGGGACTCAGCGGGCAACCCTGCCTGACACCAGAGTCCACAGGAAAGCAGGGACCCGTCCAACCATTGACAAGAGGGAAGCTCTCCGCCCCTCTGTATAAAACCTCAAGCCAATCCACGAATTGGTCAGGCAGGCCGTATCTTCTCAGGAGAAGCCAGAGATACTCGTGGCTCACCCGGTCAAAAGCCTTTGCCTGATCCAATGCCAGCAGGTACCGCCCATCACCCGTTGCCCTGCACCTTTCCACGGCCTCCCGGACGCTCAGGACAGCACTAAATGTGCTACGGCCAGGAACTGCGCAGTGCTGGGAGACTGACAGTAACTCGTCAGTGACTGCCGACATACGTGAAAATAATATCTTTGCCAGTATCTTCCTATCCGTAGTGAGAAGGGCAATGGGACGCCAGTTCTCAATGATGGACGAATCTTTCCCCTTTGACAGGAGGATCAGAGCTGACCTTCTCATGGAGGGAGTCAGCAGGCCGTTGGCCAAACACTCACAGAACACCTCCCTCAGAAGAGGGGCCAAGAGACCCTTAAAGGTTTTATAGAACTCAGCCGTAAGACCACCGGGCCCAGGCGACTTCTTTGGTGACAATGAGTCAATGGCCCGCTCAACCTCAGCGACTGATATCTCATCTGTCAAAGAGTCAGGGAGGTCAGACCCCGCACGGAGCGGAGTCCCATCAAGGAAGTCCCTGACTTTCTCCATATCTAGAGGCTTCTTCTTTAGGAGGTCCGAAAAATGGTCCCTGATGACCCCCAGGATCCCTGATTTGGACCGCACCAGTGATCCAGAGGAATCCCTCAGGCCATGCACGACCTTCGAACTCACCGCCTCACCACAGTTCTTGTAAGGATCCGGGGAGGAAAACTTCCCATAATCCCTCTCAAGGACCAGGGAGGCGAGACGGTCATACTGACACTCCCTCATCTGAAGCTTCAGATCGGATATCTGCTCCTGAGGGCCCCCAAAGGAAATCAGGTCATCCAGGCGCCTGCGCAACCTCTGGTAGGCCAAGTACTTGGAACATGCCCGGTACCTAGAGACCCTACGGAAAAAGCCCTCCGACCTTTTCTTCACTACTTCCCACCATTCCTGGCGGGAGCAGCCGCTCTCAAGGAGCGAGGCCTGTTCCGTAAGAAAGGTCTCATAGGCTTCCCTGACCTCAGAGTCCTCGAGCAGCGACCCATTCAGTCGCCACAAACCCTTCCCTTTCTGGGGGGTTTTGGCCACATTCAGAGTCACAGATACCATACAGTGATCGGAGAACTCTACCGCATGCAGCACAGGAGCCGCAAAGGCAGAGTCCCCCTTCAAAAAAACCTGTCTAACCTACTCTTACAGCTGCCTCGGGTATAGGTGAAACCCGTGAGATTGGGGAGACGGCAAACGTGCGCATCCACCAATCCGGCTTCCCTAACTATAGTATTTAGAAAAATACTATCATATCCCAGGGGGCCCGAGGCACCTGCCCGATCCTTTGATCTGGTGATCATGTTGAAATCACCGCCAAAGACCACCTGCTGGGACGTAAAAAGATAAGGCTTGACTGCCGTAAGGAGGCTCTTCCTGTCCCTTTTTAGATTGGGGACCGTAGAAGTTGATGAGCCGAAGGAATTGCCCCCTCACGACAGCGTCAACCACCAAACACCTACCAGTCTCCACTTCAATTACTCGTCGGCAAGCCACCGGACCAGTCTTAAAAAGGACCGCAACTCCACTGCAGGGCTCGGCCGCAAGAGACCAGAGGGAGGGCCCACATCTCCACTCCCTCTTTGCCAAATGCACCTCTGCCACCGATGCCAGCCAGGTCTCCTGCAAAAACAAAATGTCAGTCTCAATCCGGCTGAGAAAAGTGAAGGCCGCAAAATGAGCCGCCACAGAACGAACACTTGCGACATTAATAGTCGCAAGAATATGGTAATAGGTACTTGTGCGCACACCAAAATATTAAATATTAAAAAGCCAACAATAAAATATAAAAATAACCTCAACAACGTCAAATTTAAAAGAAATAGCAGCCACAAATAATAGTGTTCACACACCTAAAGACGATTGCTAAAAAAAGGGGGGTAAATCTGCGGCGCTAATTATAATATGTAAAACCTCCAAACCATACCAAGAGGTTACATAACCAGATCTCCAGGTATCGATAATGTCTATTGCTTAATCTTCCACTAATTTGTGCAATCAAAGGTCACAGAAAAGCCAGTATTGCATCAAAAAATGAAATGACTATGATAAAAACTAAAAAAATCACAAAATGGGAATACTTGGTCGCTGTTTAAAATTAACCCATACAAATATACACAAATAAATTGAAGATCCACTGAAATGAATAGTAAAAATTGTTTGAAAAAATTAATGAAAAATTAGAACCACAGACTCCACAGTTTAAACAGATCTTCAAACCACTACTCCAAATTAAAACATAACCTTATAAACTATCTGAAATTGTGATAATTAGTGCAGCAATCAAAAAATAGATAAGTGATAAGTGCAAATTCACTGGTGAAACAATAAGTGTAATTTTCACAGGATAAAAATCACGATCTGATAATATCAAACCTGAAATAGATAAGACTAGAAATGTGTCTAATGAAAAAATAAACCATAAGTAACAACATATGTGATCTAGCAGGGTGTACACAAAAATCCCGCATGAAAAGCAATAAATTTAAATAGAGCAGTCTCCAAAGCGTCCCATCCAAAAAGGAAACAAATCAATCAATAAAAGTAGCAAGTAAAAATACTGCAACAAACGTGATCACATAGAGTGTGGATGAATAGATAATATTTAGAGAAGATAGTAGAAAGTAAATAAACAGTCTCAAAAAAGTCCCATAAAGGATAAGATCTCCATTGTGACAAATGATTGAAAAAACAAAGTTGTTTCAAAGATATTCAGTGATAGATGTAGTGTGTAATGGTAGCGGTTCCCTCAGCCTCTCACCTCCCGGCTGAACGATCACAGCCTAATTAGCATATGACAGATGCAATAAATAAATATGACTAAAGGTGTCTAATGAAAAAGTAAACCATGAATAACAACATATGTGATCTAGCAGGGTATAACGAATAATCCTGCAGAAAGCAATACATTTAAATAAAGCAGTCTCCAAAGCGTCCCATCCAAAAAGGAAACAAATCAAGCAATAAAAGTAGCAGGTAAAAATATACTGCAACAAATGTGATCACACAAAGTGTAGATGAATAGATAATAATTAGAGAAGATAGTGGAAAAATAAATAAACAGTCTCAAAAAAGTCCCATAAAGGATAAGATCTCCATTGTGACAAATAATTGAAAAAACAAAGTTGTTCCAAAGATATTCAGTGATAGATGTAGTGTGTAATGGTAACGGTTCCCCCAGCCTCTCACCTCCCGGCTGAACGATCACAGCCTATTTAGCATATGACAGATGAAACACCGGCTTCCCAGTCTCCTTGTTGCCAGGGGTCTCCAGAGTGCTGCTTTCAGGTTCAGCTCAAAAGAAAGGAAAGATCTCCATAGTGTAGCAAGTAATTTCAATCTTTATTTCATCAATATTCCACTTACATAAAAAACTGGATAACACAGAAAACTCTCAGGCTGCTCTCAGCTCAACGATCCCGGCCGTGATCGGAGAGACAAGCTGCAGCCGAAAAAAATCCGCCTCTCTCTTCCCTGACGCGTTGCGTGACTGTCACGTCACTTTCTCAAAGGGTATGAGGGAAGGCGGACATGGATCATTCTTATGGGAGAGAGGTAACCATGACAACCCCTCTGCCACAAGCGTAACATACGGCGCTCCTTGTGCACAATATAAATAAATTACATGTTTTAACTACACAAATCTCTCATTCCTACATAGGTTTCCATACATAAAAAAGTTAGCTTACATAAAATAATTAAAAGATATTCATGTGTATATATAAATATTGCGTTATATAAAAAAATATTAAGGGGAGGAATGGAAAATCTCCCTCTAGTGGTCCATCATAAAATTGCAGATAAAAATGAGATAATAATAAATGAGGAGATGAAACCTTCAAACTAATTAAAACTTCAAAATTAAAAAATTAAGAAATTAAAAAATATTAAATGTATAAGGGCCTGCAACACATAAAAGAATCTAGCTCTAAAATACCTCTAAAAAATCACGGACCTAATGCAGCAATAAATACGGAAGGAATCATAATACATATTATTACATTATTAAAATAAATGGCCAGAGAAAGGATAATTGTAAAACAACACTTCTAATAATTCGAGATGAAACAATTAAGATCAAATTCAACATTATGACCCAGAGGCGTTAAAGTACGGAGCTCATGTATCCAACGGGATTCTGCCTGACTCAATTTTATCACTTTGTTATCACCCCTCCAATGGGGTTTATATTTCTCAATTCCCCATACTTTAAGTGAGGAGGGGTCCCTATTGTGATATTCATCGTAGTGTTTTGACAGGCTATGTTTCGGATAACCTTTCTTTATATTTTGGGTATGTTCTCTCAATCTCTTCCATAATTCTCTTTTTGTTCGTCCTACATATTGGATCTGACAGGGACATTCCAACAAATACACTACTCCCTCCGTTCGGCAAGATATAAATTCTTTGATTTGATATTCTTTATTAGTAACTGTTGATTTGAAGTAGCATTTTTTATTTTATTTTTTTGCCTCATTTGTGTGTCTGCAGGTGTAGCAGGTCTTGCAGGGATAAAAGCCTTTCCCATCAAAGAAGGAAAATTTTCTCCGCGGGGGAGGGTCTAGTACATTTTTAGCAACCAAGTCCCTCAATGTGGGGGCTCTCCGATACGTAAATCTCGGTTTCTCTGGTAATAAAGTTCCCAGGTGCCTGTCTGCTTTCACTATATACCAATATTTTCTAAAGATTTTTTCTATTTGCTTATGTTGCAAACTATAATCCATCACTAATGGTACACAGTTTATATGGTCAATTTTTTTACTAGAATCCTCTATGAGTTTACTTCTATCCATAGCCTCTACAGCTTTAATTTTCTCCTTTATAAAATCAGGGCTATATCCTTTTTGAATAAATCTTTGTCCAATAAATTCGGCTTGTTCAAGAAAAACCTCTTGTTTTGTACAGTTTCTTTTCAGCCTGGTGAACTGGCCTTTAGGTATATTGTTTAGCCAGGGAGCATGATGGCAACTATCTATTGGCAGATAGCTGTTTCTATCAACTTGTTTAAAAAACGTTTGGGTAATAAATCTTCCATCATCTTTTAAAATTTCCAAATCTAAAAATTGTATTTTCTCATCATTAATTTCCCATGATAAATTAATATTTTTATTATTTAAATTCAAGTTAAAACCAAAGTCCATCAAGCTTTCCTTATCGCCGGCCCAAATTACGATAATATCATCAATAAATCTTTTAAATAAAAGGAGTTGCTGAGGTCTGTTCTTATATACGGCTTCTTCCTCCCATTCCGCCATGTAAAGATTAGCTACACTGGGTGCATATTTAGCACCCATTGCAATTCCACAGATTTGTTTAAAAAAATCATTTTCATGCCAAAAATAATTGTGATCCAAACTATATTTCAAACACTCCAATAAAAACTTTCTTTGCACCGCTTTTAAATCACTGAATTTCTTCAAGGCCCATTTTGTCGCTTGTAATGCTTCTTCGTGATTGATTATGGTATAAAGCGATGCTACATCTGCTGTTGCCAGATAGACTGGTCTGTCCCCAAATGTGACAGTATCCAGCAACTGGAGTAGATGTTTAGTATCTCTTAAAAAAGACTCAGTTTTTCTCACTAATGGTTGTAGGAACCAGTCAATATATTCCCCTATTCTAGCTCCCACCGAATTTATACCGTTTACAATTGGTCTTCCTGGAGGTTTCTCTTTATTTTTATGAATCTTAGGGAGGATATATATAACTGGGGTGCGACATCCACGTAGCTGTAAGTATTTTGCCTCTTTTTTATTTAATAGGCCTCTAGATTTTCCTCTTTCTACCAGATAGGTCAGATCATCTTTATACTGTACTATCGGGTTTCCCGGCAGTTTTAAGTAAGTGGTGGTGTCACTCAGTTGTCGTTTTAATTCCTCCTGATAGTCCTTCTTCGATTGAATCACAATTGCTCCTCCTTTATCAGCCTGTCTGACCACAATCTCCCTTCTTTCTTCTAATTTTTGAATACCGCTCTTGATATCCATGGGATCATTTATTTTCTTGATTTTTAGATCATGCAAATCTTTTAGGACCATTTTCCGAAACACTTCGATATTTCCCTCTGTTCCCAGTGGGGGATTGAATAAGGATTTATTTTTCAGATCACTGTGTTTAATTTCACTTTCCACCATGTTGTTCCTTAGTAGGTTTTCTCCTGGTTTGCTCAACATATACTTCTTAATATGGAGGTTCCTGGCAAATTTATTAATATCTACATACGTATTGAATTTGTTTAAGTTCTTTTTAGGTGCAAATTTTAAGCCTTTGTCTAGTACTTTAATTTCATCTCTCGTTAACTCTACCCCACTGATGTTGATTATCCCTTCTCCTATTGGTCTCATTTTCTTCTGTTTTTTTGCTCCTGCTCTGCATCCACGTTTGGTTTTTCGTTTCTTCCAGACAATTTTTCTGAGTCTCTCCGTGGAGATCTCTTTAGTTTCTTCTCTCGATCCCCCTCTCTCTGGTGTTCTTGATTCCTTTCTTCCCTCCTTGTATCTCTCCTCACTCCACGATCTGGACTCCTCCTCGGAGATCTTTGTGATCCATACTCCGTCCGATAACGCCTGGGAGAGTCCCTGCGTCTCATCTCTAAAAAACGCCTAGGGGTTCTATCACGCCCCTCATGCTGGTATCCGGGAGTTCTTCCCCTTTCATATTGATATCTGGGGGTGCGTACTCTTTCTTCATCCCTTCTTAGATGTTCATACCGATTGTATGTTGGGACATTATAGTGGTTTTCATAAATTGCCTGCTCATGTTTCCCATCATAGTACTGTGGCCTGGTATCTCTCCTCCTGTTTTCATAGGGTATTGGGTCATGCTTCCTATCATAGTCTTGTGGTCTGACAAAGTTCCTCCTATTCTCATAGGGTGTTTGATCATATTTCCCATCATGGTAGTAAGGTCTCATCTCACCCCTCCTATTATCAAAGCCGCGATTATCAAAATTTCTCCATGGGGGTGTTGGTGGTTCTCTTCTATCTGGTAAGTACTGATATGGTCTAGGAGAGTTATAGTGGTTGTCAACATTGTTCTGCCAACCATTTTTCCAAAAAGGTCTCTTCCAGTTGTTATTTCCATTCCATCCCTGTCTCTGGTTTGGGGTATTGTTGTTGTTCATTCTATCAACTAGACCATTTATCGGTGGCTTCTTATTTGTCTCTGTTACCATCAGACTTTTTTCCTCTTTTTCTGGGGTAGTGTTAGTAGAGTTGATAATGTTTTCTTCTAATTTGCTTTGCCACTTAAATACCAAATCATCCTCATAGTCTTTCAAGTCTCTCTGATATTTCCTTCTTTTTCTTGCTGCAGTTTCGTTGTCTTTCCGCTCCATGTCTCTCTGAAGCTGCTTCGCCAGAGTTTCAAATTCTGGAAGTTCTTTTGATATCTCTACGATTGATTTCAGCTCTCCAATTTTCTTATCTATGGTTCTCATTTTGCGTTGCTTCCTTTTAATTAGTAGATGTAATAATTCGAGACCTTTAAAAATAAATGATTTGGTATTTAAGTGGCAAAGCAAATTAGAAGAAAACATTATCAACTCTACTAACACTACCCCAGAAAAAGAGGAAAAAAGTCTGATGGTAACAGAGACAAATAAGAAGCCACCGATAAATGGTCTAGTTGATAGAATGAACAACAACAATACCCCAAACCAGAGACAGGGATGGAATGGAAATAACAACTGGAAGAGACCTTTTTGGAAAAATGGTTGGCAGAACAATGTTGACAACCACTATAACTCTCCTAGACCATATCAGTACTTACCAGATAGAAGAGAACCACCAACACCCCCATGGAGAAATTTTGATAATCGCGGCTTTGATAATAGGAGGGGTGAGATGAGACCTTACTACCATGATGGGAAATATGATCAAACACCCTATGAGAATAGGAGGAACTTTGTCAGACCACAAGACTATGATAGGAAGCATGACCCAATACCCTATGAAAACAGGAGGAGAGATACCAGGCCACAGTACTATGATGGGAAACATGAGCAGGCAATTTATGAAAACCACTATAATGTCCCAACATACAATCGGTATGAACATCTAAGAAGGGATGAAGAAAGAGTACGCACCCCCAGATATCAATATGAAAGGGGAAGAACTCCCGGATACCAGCATGAGGGGCGTGATAGAACCCCTAGGCGTTTTTTAGAGATGAGACGCAGGGACTCTCCCAGGCGTTATCGGACGGAGTATGGATCACAAAGATCTCCGAGGAGGAGTCCAGATCGTGGAGTGAGGAGAGATACAGGGAGGGAAGAAAGGAATCAAGAACACCAGAGAGAGGGGGATCGAGAGAAGAAACTAAAGAGATCTCCACGGAGAGACTCAGAAAAATTGTCTGGAAGAAACGAAAAACCAAACGTGGATGCAGAGCAGGAGCAAAAAAACAGAAGAAAATGAGACCAATAGGAGAAGGGATAATCAACATCAGTGGGGTAGAGTTAACGAGAGATGAAATTAAAGTACTAGACAAAGGCTTAAAATTTGCACCTAAAAAGAACTTAAACAAATTCAATACGTATGTAGATATTAATAAATTTGCCAGGAACCTCCATATTAAGAAGTATATGTTGAGCAAACCAGGAGAAAACCTACTAAGGAACAACATGGTGGAAAGTGAAATTAAACACAGTGATCTGAAAAATAAATCCTTATTCAATCCCCCACTGGGAACAGAGGGAAATATCGAAGTGTTTCGGAAAATGGTCCTAAAAGATTTGCATGATCTAAAAATCAAGAAAATAAATGATCCCATGGATATCAAGAGCGGTATTCAAAAATTAGAAGAAAGAAGGGAGATTGTGGTCAGACAGGCTGATAAAGGAGGAGCAATTGTGATTCAATCGAAGAAGGACTATCAGGAGGAATTAAAACGACAACTGAGTGACACCACCACTTACTTAAAACTGCCGGGAAACCCGATAGTACAGTATAAAGATGATCTGACCTATCTGGTAGAAAGAGGAAAATCTAGAGGCCTATTAAATAAAAAAGAGGCAAAATACTTACAGCTACGTGGATGTCGCACCCCAGTTATATATATCCTCCCTAAGATTCATAAAAATAAAGAGAAACCTCCAGGAAGACCAATTGTAAACGGTATAAATTCGGTGGGAGCTAGAATAGGGGAATATATTGACTGGTTCCTACAACCATTAGTGAGAAAAACTGAGTCTTTTTTAAGAGATACTAAACATCTACTCCAGTTGCTGGATACTGTCACATTTGGGGACAGACCAGTCTATCTGGCAACAGCAGATGTAGCATCGCTTTATACCATAATCAATCACGAAGAAGCATTACAAGCGACAAAATGGGCCTTGAAGAAATTCAGTGATTTAAAAGCGGTGCAAAGAAAGTTTTTATTGGAGTGTTTGAAATATAGTTTGGATCACAATTATTTTTGGCATGAAAATGATTTTTTTAAACAAATCTGTGGAATTGCAATGGGTGCTAAATATGCACCCAGTGTAGCTAATCTTTACATGGCGGAATGGGAGGAAGAAGCCGTATATAAGAACAGACCTCAGCAACTCCTTTTATTTAAAAGATTTATTGATGATATTATCGTAATTTGGGCCGGCGATAAGGAAAGCTTGATGGACTTTGGTTTTAACTTGAATTTAAATAATAAAAATATTAATTTATCATGGGAAATTAATGATGAGAAAATACAATTTTTAGATTTGGAAATTTTAAAAGATGATGGAAGATTTATTACCCAAACGTTTTTTAAACAAGTTGATAGAAACAGCTATCTGCCAATAGATAGTTGCCATCATGCTCCCTGGCTAAACAATATACCTAAAGGCCAGTTCACCAGGCTGAAAAGAAACTGTACAAAACAAGAGGTTTTTCTTGAACAAGCCGAATTTATTGGACAAAGATTTATTCAAAAAGGATATAGCCCTGATTTTATAAAGGAGAAAATTAAAGATGTAGAGGCTATGGATAGAAGTAAACTCATAGAGGATTCTAGTAAAAAAATTGACCATATAAACTGTGTACCATTAGTGATGGATTATAGTTTGCAACATAAGCAAATAGAAAAAATCTTTAGAAAATATTGGTATATAGTGAAAGCAGACAGGCACCTGGGAACTTTATTACCAGAGAAACCGAGATTTACGTATCGGAGAGCCCCCACATTGAGGGACTTGGTTGCTAAAAATGTACTAGACCCTCCCCCGCGGAGAAAATTTTCCTTCTTTGATGGGAAAGGCTTTTATCCCTGCAAGACCTGCTACACCTGCAGACACACAAATGAGGCAAAAAAATAAAATAAAAAATGCTACTTCAAATCAACAGTTACTAATAAAGAATATCAAATCAAAGAATTTATATCTTGCCGAACGGAGGGAGTAGTGTATTTGTTGGAATGTCCCTGTCAGATCCAATATGTAGGACGAACAAAAAGAGAATTATGGAAGAGATTGAGAGAACATACCCAAAATATAAAGAAAGGTTATCCGAAACATAGCCTGTCAAAACACTACGATGAATATCACAATAGGGACCCCTCCTCACTTAAAGTATGGGGAATTGAGAAATATAAACCCCATTGGAGGGGTGATAACAAAGTGATAAAATTGAGTCAGGCAGAATCCCGTTGGATACATGAGCTCCGTACTTTAACGCCTCTGGGTCATAATGTTGAATTTGATCTTAATTGTTTCATCTCGAATTATTAGAAGTGTTGTTTTACAATTATCCTTTCTCTGGCCATTTATTTTAATAATGTAATAATATGTATTATGATTCCTTCCGTATTTATTGCTGCATTAGGTCCGTGATTTTTTAGAGGTATTTTAGAGCTAGATTCTTTTATGTGTTGCAGGCCCTTATACATTTAATATTTTTTAATTTCTTAATTTTTTAATTTTGAAGTTTTAATTAGTTTGATGGTTTCATCTCCTCATTTATTATTATCTCATTTTTATCTGCAATTTTATGATGGACCACTAGAGGGAGATTTTCCATTCCTCCCCTTAATATTTTTTTATATAACGCAATATTTATATATACACATGAATATCTTTTAATTATTTTATGTAAGCTAACTTTTTTATGTATGGAAACCTATGTAGGAATGAGAGATTTGTGTAGTTAAAACATGTAATTTATTTATATTGTGCACAAGGAGCGCCGTATGTTACGCTTGTGGCAGAGGGGTTGTCATGGTTACCTCTCTCCCATAAGAATGATCCATGTCCGCCTTCCCTCATACCCTTTGAGAAAGTGACGTGACAGTCACGCAACGCGTCAGGGAAGAGAGAGGCGGATTTTTTTCGGCTGCAGCTTGTCTCTCCGATCACGGCCGGGATCGTTGAGCTGAGAGCAGCCTGAGAGTTTTCTGTGTTATCCAGTTTTTTATGTAAGTGGAATATTGATGAAATAAAGATTGAAATTACTTGCTACACTATGGAGATCTTTCCTTTCTTTTGAGCTGAACCTGAAAGCAGCACTCTGGAGACCCCTGGCAACAAGGAGACTGGGAAGCCGGTGTTTCATCTGTCATATGCTAAATAGGCTGTGATCGTTCAGCCGGGAGGTGAGAGGCTGGGGGAACCATTACCATTACACACTACATCTATCACTGAATATCTTTGGAACAACTTTGTTTTTTCAATTATTTGTCACAATGGAGATCTTATCCTTTATGGGACTTTTTTGAGACTGTTTATTTATTTTTCCACTATCTTCTCTAATTATTATCTATTCATCTACACTTTGTGTGATCACATTTGTTGCAGTATATTTTTACCTGCTACTTTTATTGCTTGATTTGTTTCCTTTTTGGATGGGACGCTTTGGAGACTGCTTTATTTAAATGTATTGCTTTCTGCAGGATTATTCGTTATACCCTGCTAGATCACATATGTTGTTATTCATGGTTTACTTTTTCATTAGACACCTTTAGTCATATTTATTTATTGCATCTGTCATATGCTAATTAGGCTGTGATCGTTCAGCCGGGAGGTGAGAGGCTGAGGGAACCGCTACCATTACACACTACATCTATCACTGAATATCTTTGAAACAACTTTGTTTTTTCAATCATTTGTCACAATGGAGATCTTATCCTTTATGGGACTTTTTTGAGACTGTTTATTTACTTTCTACTATCTTCTCTAAATATTATCTATTCATCCACACTCTATGTGATCACGTTTGTTGCAGTATTTTTACTTGCTACTTTTATTGATTGATTTGTTTCCTTTTTGGATGGGACGCTTTGGAGACTGCTCTATTTAAATTTATTGCTTTTCTGCGGGATTTTTGTGTACACCCTGCTAGATCACATATGTTGTTACTTATGGTTTATTTTTTCATTAGACACATTTCTAGTCTTATCTATTTCAGGTTTGATATTATCAGATCGTGATTTTTATCCTGTGAAAATTACACTTATTGTTTCACCAGTGAATTTGCACTTATCACTTATCTATTTTTTGATTGCTGCACTAATTATCACAATTTCAGATAGTTTATAAGGTTATGTTTTAATTTGGAGTAGTGGTTTGAAGATCTGTTTAAACTGTGGAGTCTGTGGTTCTAATTTTTCATTAATTTTTTCAAACAATTTTTACTATTCATTTCAGTGGATCTTCAATTTATTTGTGTATATTTGTATGGGTTAATTTTAAACAGCGACCAAGTATTCCCATTTTGTGATTTTTTTAGTTTTTAACATAGTCATTTCATTTTTTTGATGCAATACTGGCTTTTCTGTGACCTTTGATTGCACAAATTAGTGGAAGATTAACCAATAGACATTATCGATACCTGGAGATCTGGTTATGTAACCTCTTGGTATGGTTTGGAGGTTTTACATATTATAATTAGCGCCGTAGATTTACCCCCCTTTTTTTAGCAATTAATAGTCGCAAGGCGTATTGGAGAGGGTACCGCCATCATTAGTAATTGGATGGTTTACGTTCTCCTCTGTTACCCTACACCTAACAATCTTCACTTCCATCTGAATCTGTGAAGAACCAGTAACGGTTGTGGAGGACGAGAGAAGCATCCCCCGTTACTGGCACCTTCCTCTTTCTTTTTTTATTTTTATTTTTTTTAACCCAACCCTCCTCCTCCTGGAACACCCTCCCACCTTCCTCTTCGGAGTGCCTGCTTGAGGCCTCCTTGAGGCGCTTCAAAAGGCCCTTACCGGGCCCTGAAGTGTCCATCCTGTCCTGATTAGCAGAATCAGGCGGAGGACAAGAGGGACCAGGGACAGGAGAGACAACGGACGTGGGAAGGGAGGGGGACAAAAGAGGGGGGACAGGGGGGACAGGAACAGACAAAGGAGGGGAGGGAGGGGATGGGACAGGGGAGGGGGGGTGGAGCAGGGGGGGCCAAATGAACAGGGAGAGGAGCCCCCGGGCCACTCCTAGATGGTTTTGGGGGACCCATAGGTCTTGAAAGGGTACCTCTTGGAGCCGCCCTGGCCCCAGAACCCTTTGAGGCCCTGGGCGCTGGCACCGGGGGGACTGATCTTGCAACATCAGGGGCGGCAGGAGCCGCAACATTCCCTTGCTTCCGCCTACCTGGCCTCTGCCTCTGCGGAAGCGGGTCCGGGGGGCCTGACTGAGCCCCTGGACCTTCGGGACCAGCCGTTGGTATCGACCCCCCTTCCTCCTGCCCCTCAGCTTGACCAGGACCACATCCCTCTGACCCATACCCTCGGAAGGCCTTCGGGCACCGGCTAAAGGGGTGACCCAGTTCCCCACACAGGTTGCAAACAATCAACCTGCAGGTGTCCGGCGAGTGCCCGAAGCCGTTGCACCTCACGCAGCGTGGCATAGTACAGTCTGCGCTGAGGTGCACTGGGCTGCCACACTTAAAGCAGCGCTGAGGCTGGCCCGGGTAGAAGGCCAAGATCCTGTCCCTGCCAATGAAGGCACTGCCAGGGACATGCATCACGGTGTTACCCTGCCTTTTCAGGCGGATCTTGGCCGTCCACGCCCCGGTCCATACCCCACGCTCGTCCAACACTTTCCTTAGTGGACACTGCAGCTGCCCATACCGCCTGAGCCAGGTCATTATATCCTCGGGCGGCAGAGACTCGTTTCTCACGAGTACTGTCAGGGTCTTCACCTCCTCTTGGCGGGACAGAGGGAAGACCCTTACATTCTTCCAGGGATCTGATTTCCTCACGATCTCATAGATGGTCAGGAACATTTCCATCGAGACTGAGGAAACAAAGCTCACATCAAATTCCCTGGAGTTTGTGGGGTGAATTACGGCGAAAAGGTCAGAGACCTTAAACCTCAACGCCAACACCCAATCGATAATCTGTCCTCTTGTGGGGCACTGCCCTGCCCTTTCCCACTTTAGCTGCACCACATTCCATCTCCTTCTCTCCGGACCCCCTGCACCCCTTGACCAGGCACCGCCGCCCTGCGCCTTGTCTGCCGGGGGGGCCCGGAAATTCTGAGCCCCGAACCGGCCATACAGGGGGGCCAGAGGGACACTGGCACCAGCCACTTGGGCAAAGGACCTCCCTTCCTTCAGGGCTGTCAGAAGGCCCGCCTCCTGTGGCTGGTCAAGCAGAACACCTGGGGCAGGAGGAGGACCCACCCCAGGACTGACTCTTACCGCAGCCCCACCTCCCTCTCCATCCACACCATCCCGGGGTTGAGAACCCCCACCCGACCTCACCTCCTTTCTCCTTACCACCTGAGGAGGAGGTACGCATGGGGTATCCCCCAAGATGGCCGCCAGCTGACTGCCCTGCAGGCTGCTTTCCCAGTCTGCTGGGGCAGCCCCACCCTCCTCCTCCATCACACAAGCCTGACCCTCCCCTTGCTCCTGGGGTCCCTCCATCAACCTAATGAATGCCAGGGCCGGGCATTCCCCCTGGAGATCACCCATCTTACTTTCCCCCCACCCCGCTGTTTGCTGACCTGCCGCCAGACTCTCTCCAGACTCCTCCACACCACCTCCAGTCACTTCCGGGCCGGGCCGCGGACCGGGAAGTCTCCGGGGACACCGACCGGAAGTGGTCGCGAGACCCCTCCAGCGGCTCTGCCGGCAATCCCGCCCCTTCCGGTTCCACCTCCAACCCGCGGGACCCGCCCCCCTCGGCTCCGGCGGTATCTGGCGGAGCCGGGACACGGGGAGACTGTGGAGCATCACCTAGCTCCACTGCAGCCTCAGGTACAACCAACCCATTCATTTCCTCGATCCCCCCCACCTGCATCCACCAGAACATCCACCCCCATAGCCTCCTCGGAACCCAAGTCCCCTGCTGGAGTCTCTATGGGGAGTCCAGAACAATCCCGCCCCTCCCCCTCGGCGTGTGTCTGTGCAGCGGCCGCCATTTTGGCCGGTCCGCCCTGCACAACCGGGACACACGCAGGGCTCACCGGGGTGCATTGGTAGATCACAGTCCCGGGCTTTTCAGCAGCCAGTGTCTCAACCACACAGGTCTTCAGGGTCTTCGGGGTGCTGGTCAGCAGTGGTGATAGTACGACCACGGGCTTCCTTATCACCGCCCTGCTCCCTCCAGCCGCACCTGCCTCCTGCTGCACTGCTTCCTCGGGTACCCTACCCGGCTCTACCTGTTCCCCAGCCTTAGACACAGGCTGGGCTGACACAGGGTTCCGGGGACCCTCCACAGTTACGCAAGCAGGGGCTGTGCCTGGCTGGGAAGCCTCCGCACTGCCGCCGCTCTACATCGCACCCTCCACCTCCGGTTCCCCAGGATCCGGCATACTCCTTCCTGCCTCCGCTTGTGAGGCCTGCAGGGAAGGCTGACCCCCACGTCTCGCAGCCTGGGTTCCCTCCTGGCTGGCTCTCCGAATCTCCCGTCTCACCTCCAAGCAGAAGCCTCTTTCTCCCACTCCTCTTTCGCACAGGCCACCGATTAAGTCCCACTCCTGGGCACACTGGGCCTTCAGTAGTTCAATGGCCTCCCGAAATTCCCTCCTTCTCGAGCTATTCGCCCGGTCTCTCCGGTTCCGGAGGTCGGACAGCACCTCCATTTTACGGCAAAAGGCTTGGGACGCCTTCTGCACCAGTCCCTTCACCTTCGCCCTCCGCTTCCTTGTCCTCGAGGGGTCCTCACCTGGCTGGGCCCGGGTCCAGTCAGAGATGGTAAACTGGGTGCCCAAGAATTGCTTCTCCTCCCTGGATAGGTCTCTCAATCCAGGGAGGGTCTGGACGTCTCCAGGCCGGGCCAGCTGCCCCGAGCCTGGGCTGGAGGAGGCCATGGCTCCCCCTCTCTCTCAGCCTCTGGAACTCCAAGAGCACCAGCAGCATGCATCCTACTCCTTCAAAGGCTGGAGCTGGAAATTTTTATTGAAATTATAAACAGCTACCATCAAATATTCATATACATAACAAAATAAAACAAACCACACTTGGTAAACCAAAACATAACAAATCAAACTATAGTCATTTTAAATCTTCCAAATAAGCATATGATAGGCCCAAAGCCTGCATAATATAATATTTATAAAGTCTGGCGTACCATCTGCTGACCTCACCCATGTCCTGGGGAGCCACTGCAGACTTAGGTCATGGCCACATAACTAACACCTACTTATTAAGACTAAACTACAACAAACCACACCACACTACACTGCACTACACGTGAACTCTGAAGTTACCGTACACCCTCTCAGAAAGGGACAAGGCCGAGAGGCGGGGATAGCCGATGGCATCCTCCACTCCCCTCAGAACCTCCTGGTTGAAAGGGCACTGGACCAGAAAATGGTCCATGGTCTCCAGTACCCCCCCACACACTCCTGACGAGGACAGTCTCTGTCATCCAGGTTCCGGTACTTTAGGTTTGCACGGACGTAAAGGCGTCCATGGAACGCCCTCCATGCAAGGTCCCAAAACTTCGGTGGAATTCTCTGGGAATTCAAGAGGGCTAGCCCCTCCCCGAGGACTCTCTCCGGGCAGTCCCTCAAAGCCAGAGGCTTCAAAATGTCCGAGGCCATGACCCTCGAGTGCAGCTCATGCCGACCCATAGAGCCCACCTCAAGGGCAGTTATCCGCCACTGCCTCAGTACCTTCAGTGCCTGTGGGACATAGGACGGGAGATACCCATGCGATCTACGCAGATCACCAGGCCTCCCCCCATCCTCCCACTCACTCAGAAACAGCAAGAGCCAGCCCTTGCATGAACGCTCCCACAGTGAAGGCACGTCCACAAAGATAGACTGGAGGTTGAACTTTACAAACACGACAGTGAAAAACACTACCGGATTGACCATGTCCAACCCGCCATGCCTCCGCTGCCGGTACGTGACCTCCCTTTTAATCAAATTCAGTCTGTTTCCCCACAAAAGCAGGAAAAACAAACTATAGATTCGAGCATAGAGAGATACTGGCAAAAGACAGACGTAGCTGACATAGAGAAATTCAGGCAGCAAGTATGTTTTGATCAGGCTTACCCTTTCCCTCAATGACAGCTTCCAGCCTTTCCAGGCGTTCACTTTCCGAGACGCACCAACCAAGCTGCTCTCCCAGTTTAGTTTGGGATAATCTTCCGGGCCAAAAAAGATGCCTAAAATTTTGATTTTTGGCTGGGGCACCGGGAAAACGTCCAGAAGGGCAAACTGCTCGCCCTCCCTTCCCAACCAGAGAACCTCACTCTTCTCCCAGTTGACCAGCGAACCAGATGCCTCGGAGTAGCCCCCAATCTGTGTTTCCACAAACTGGGCCTCCTCTCGGCTAGACACCACCACCGAGACATCGTCCGCATAGGCCACCACCCTCACTGCCAAATCTGAGCCACTGCAAGGCTCCACCGGGACCCCCCGCAGACGCCCGCAGTCAAGCCTCTTCACAAAGGGATCTACTGCAAAGACGTAGAGAAGGGGACTCAGCGGGCAACCCTGCCTGACACCAGAGTCCACAGGAAAGCAGGGACCCGTCCAACCATTGACAAGAGGGAAGCTCTCCGCCCCTCTGTATAAAGCCTCAAGCCAATCCACGAATTGGTCAGGCAGGCTGTATCTTCTCAGGAGAAGCCAGAGATACTCATGGCTCACCCGGTCAAAAGCCTTTGCCTGATCCAATGCCAGCAGGTACCGCCCATCACCCGTTGCCCTGCACCTTTCCACGGCCTCCCGGACGCTCAGGACAGCACTAAATGTGCTACGGCCAGGAACTGCGCAGTGCTGGGAGACTGACAGTAACTCGTCAGCGACTGCCGACATACATGAAAATAATATCTTTGCCAGTATCTTCCTATCCGTAGTGAGAAGGGCAATGGGACGCCAATTCTCAATGACGGACGAATCTTTCCCCTTTGACAGGAGGATCAGAGCTGACCTTCTCATGGAGGGAGGCAGCAGGCCGTTGGCCAAACACTCACAGAACACCTCCCTCAGAAGAGGGGCCAAGAGACCCTTAAAGGTTTTATAGAACTCAGCCGTAAGACCATCGGGCCCAGGCGACTTCTTTGGTGACAATGAGTCAATGGCCCGCTCAACCTCAGCGACTGAAATCTCATCTGTCAAAGAGTCAGGGAGGTCAGACCCCGCACGGAGCGGAGTCCCATCAAGGAAGTCCCTGACTTTCTCCATATCCAAAGGCTTCTTCTTTAGGAGGTCCGAAAAATGGTCCCTGATGACCCCCAGGATCCCTGATTTGGACCGCACCAGTGATCCAGAGGAATCCCTCAGGCCATGCACGACCTTCAAACTCACCGCCTCACCACAGTTCTTGTAAGGATCCGGGGAGGAAAACTTCCCGTAATCCCTCTCAAGGACCAGGGAGGCGAGACGGTCATACTGACACTCCTTCATCTGAAGCTTCAGATCGGATATCTGCTCCTGAGGACCCCCAAAGGAAATCAGGTCATCCAGGCGCCTGCGCAACCTCTGGTAGGCCAGGTACTTGGAACATGCCCGGTACCTAGAGACCCTACGGAAAAAGCCCTCCAACCTTTTCTTCACTACTTCCCACCATTCCTGGAGGAGCGAGGCCTGTTCCGTAAGAAAGGTCTCATAGGCTTCCCTGACCTCAGAGTCCTCGAGCAGCGACCCATTCAGTCGCCACAAACCCTTCCCTTTCTGGGGGGTTTTGGCCACATTCAGAGTCACAGATACCATACAGTGATCGGAGAACTCTACCGCATGCAGCACAGGAGCCGCAAAGTCAGAGTCCCCCTTCAAAAAAAACCTGTCTAACCTACTCTTACAGCTGCCTCGGGTATAGGTGAAACCCGTGAGATTGGGGAGACGGCAAACGTGCGCATCCACCAATCCGGCTTCCCTAACTATAGTATTCAGAAAAATACTATCATATCCCAGGGGGCCCGAGGCACCTGCCCAATCCTTTGATCTGGTGATCATGTTGAAATCACCGCCAAAGACCACCTGCTGGGACGTAAAAAGATAAGGCTTGACTGCCGTAAGGAGGCTCTTCCTGTCCCTCTTAGATTGGGGACCGTAGAAATTGATGAGCCGAAGGAATTGCCCCCTCACGACAGCGTCAACCACCAAACACCTACCAGTCTCCACTTCAATTACTCGTCGGCAAGCCACCGGACCAGTCTTAAAAAGGACCGCAACTCCACTGCAGGGCTCGGCCGCAAGAGACCAGAGGGAGGGCCCGCACCTCCACTCCCTCTTTGCCAGATGCACCTCTGCCACCGATGCCAGCCAGGTCTCCTGCAAAAACAAAATGTCAGCCTCAATCCGGCTGAGAAAAGTGAAGGCCGCAAAACAAGCCGCCACAGAACGAACACTTGCAACATTAATAGTCGCAAGGCGTATTGGAGAGGGTACCGCCATCATTAGTAATTGGATGGTTTACGTTCTCCTCTGTTACCCTACACCTATCAATCTTCACTCTCGTCCGAATCTGTAAAAAAACAGTAACGGTTGTGGAGGACGAGAGGAGCATCCCCCGTTACTGGAACCTTTCTCTTTCTTTTTTTGTTTTTTTTCTTATTTTTAACCCAACCCTCCTCCTCCTGGGACACCCTCCCACCATCCTCTTCGGAGCGCCCGCTTGAGGCCTCCTTAAGGCACTTCAAAAGGCCCTTGCCGGGCCCTGAAGTGTCCATCCGGTCCTGATCAAGGTCAGGCGGAGGACAAGAGGGACCAGGAACAGGAGAGACGACAGACGAGGGGGACAAAAGAGGGGGGATGGGGGGAACAGGAACAGACAAAGGAGGGGAGGAAGGGGCTGGGACAGGGGGGGAAGGGGGTGGAGCGGGAGAGGGCAAATGAACAGGGAGAGGAGCCCCCGGGCCACTCCGCCCAGATGGTTTTGGGGGACCCGTAGGTCTCGAATGGGTACCCCCTGGAGCCCCCTTGACCCCAGAACCCTTCGAGGCCCTGGGTGCTGGCACCGGGGGGACTGGCCTTACAACATCAGGGGTGGCAGAAGCCGCTACATTCCCTTGCCTCCGCCTACCCGCCCTCTGCCTCTGTGGAAGCGGGTCTGGAGGGCCTGACTGGGCCCCAGGACTTAAGGGCTGCCGCACTTAAAGCAGCACCGAGGCTGGCCGGGGTAGAACACCAGGACGATTAATAATCATTTATAATGGCCTTTACATTAGGGGAGGACATTGATAAAGAGATAAGAGAGACATTTGAAGGAAATGCATCCCAAACCCAGAATAGAGTTGAGGAGATTAAGGAAGGGTTCAAGGAACATAAAAAACTATTGTTAAAACACCTTAAGAGAAAATGGGACGTCTCTTTTCTGGAGACTTATATTGAACACAAGATAGTCCCCCGTGGACTACGTGACAAAACTATACCGGCAGAACATCTTCATAACGACAGATTCCTTCCTAAATGGAAGGAACTGTGCGTTAACCACGGTATTGCGGTTATGAAATTAATAGTCGAGGAAGAGAAAATCCAACTGACGGAACTTAGAGAGAAAATAGAGGAAAGTGCCAAGGGATTGGACCTGTTGAAGGAGGAAGAAGAATTTAATAGACAAAATGAATTTCTTAAAAAGGAAATAGAGAAGGCACAACAGACCCTCAAACTAACTAAGCAGTCAAAATATAGAAGAGATATACAGGACTTTGAAAAAGGACAAGCCTTTGATTTGACAATTAGAAGAGGAAGAAGTAATTCCTCCAGACGGGGGTTTAGATCCCAATCTAGAAACAGACGGGAGGCTTCTCCCCCCTCTGCAGATGAAGGTAACACACACAAGGGAGTAACTTTTTTAGAGGAAGAGGGGGTGGAAGGAAATTCATCCTACACCCCCCCTCTGTGAATCCCCCTATACACCCAAACACAAAAGGGAACAGGTCTCAGAAGGGGAAGTCCCAAAGACAAAGGACAGAGGGATCACGAACGAGAAGCCAGAATCGCTAGGACCAACTATGCACAAAGAGAATCCCGTACCTAAATCTGATATGACAGTTATTAATCTGTCATCATTTCCCCTGGCCCCCAGACACATTCAATTACTGCAACGTGGGATGTCTTTCTCACCCACGAGCAACATGGACGAATTTACTGTCTATAAGGACGTTGTTCTATACCTTAGGAAAATCTTCTATAGATCCCTATATGCACAGGATTCATTATCAGAAATGATAGACATGCATCTGGATGCAGACGACCAAAATGCGATTGATATTCTCAATTCATTGTTGGAAGAAAACGAAGAGGAGGGAAATGATGACTCACTGATAAGGAGATCAGTGAATTTGAACATCAAATCCAAAAAAATGCCCCCCCTAAACAAGAACAAATGGCTCGGCATGTTTCTTGATATGATCCAGATAGAACTGGAAGGGATCACTTGGAAACATGCTGGCCATGACAACCTCACCCAAATGGAACGTCAAGCACTAATGGAACTGAAGGGAGCTAAAAACGTTATAATTAAAAGGAGTGACAAGGGAGGTAACGTCGTCCTAATGGACGATGCTGATTATGAAAAAGAGGCCAAACGCCTCCTGGGAGACACCAACACATATAGGAGACTGGATGGGAATCCTTTTCCAAAGCTGGTACAAAACCTTAACAGTAAATTGGATGATGCAGTGGAGGGTGGACTATTGACTAAACGTGAGTGTGAATATCTATCCGTTGAGGACTACAATATACCCATCTTCTACTGCATACCAAAGGTGCACAAATCCCTGGAGAAACCACCAGGGAGACCAATTGTGTCAGCTATTCGGGGACCACTTGATAGAATGGGGAAATATCTGGACTCCCTCCTCAAAGGGATGGTAGTCGAACTCAAATCTTATGTGCAGGACACACGCCATGGCTGGTCAGCATTGACGTTGAATCATTGTATACGTCCATCCCGCATGAATATGGCATTACAGCCGTTGGGAACTCTTTGGAAAGGAATTTTCCCCTCCTGGGATCACAGAACGAGTTCCTGGTGGAACTCCTTGAATTTGCTTTAAATAACAACTTCTTTAAGTTTGCTTCAAAGTTCTATCAGCAGATTAAGGGTACCTCGATGGGGGCTGCGTGGGCCCCGGCCTATGCATGCCTCCATCTGGGTAGTGATATGACTGATTTCTGATTTGGACTCTAAAACAAAGTTAATACTGCAGCTGCAGGAACAGATTCACAGGACTCAATCACTGTGTTTAAAATGTCCGTTCAGTGAAAAATTTTATTATTACATGTTATTTTATACATAGATAAGAAAGGGGTGGTGTGAGATGTTATTAAAAGCTAACAAATAGAAATATATTATTAAAAACTAGCGAATAGAACAATTGCAAAAGTAAAACCTTGAAAAGGGAGGGGGGAGTAGAGAGCGTTTAGTAGGAGAAGTGTCTGTGTGTTAGGTGAAGGTTACAGAACACATTTCAACAGAGAGAACAAAATGGATTCTCTTGTGCTTAAATGAACAGTACAATGAATGTCCATGTCATTTATGTCAGTAGTTGGGAGGAGGAGGAGGTGTTTAACTGTCCTATGTACCTTAGTCACGTACATACGTGGCTGAGGTACATCGATGATGTACTGGTCATTTGGACGGGTGACTTGGATGCCCTACATAAGTTTGTCTATCAGCTAAATACCAATGAACGCAACATACGTCTCACGTACACCTATGACCGGTCCCAACTGTCATTCCTAGACCTCTTAATTGTCCTGAAGGGGGGAGTGATAGGCACTTCCACCTTCCGCAAGGAAACAGCGGCAAACACTTTATTGCAAGCAGACAGCCATCACCCCCCTTGGCTAAAGGATGGTATCCCTACAGGACAATTTATGAGAATCAAGCGCAACTGTTCAGATATCAATGATTTACGTAGAGAGACCAGGGATCTGTACATGAGATTCCGGAACCGAGGATACTCTCATAGACAGATTCGTAACGCCAAACGCAAGGCTGCGGTTAGAAGTAGAGAAAGTCTATTGTCCATGGACCATACCGGGAAAAAAGAACAACAAAAAACTGAGGACCAAGGCCCAGTAAGACTCATTACCACATATGGAGCCCAATGGGAATCAGTGAGAAAAATTCTGCAAAAGCATTGGAATATCCTCACCAATAACAAAAGGCTAGCCAACATAGTGGGGGATGGACCCAAGATGGTGGCACGCAGAGCTAGGAACCTGGGGGATATTCTTATCCACTCTGAATTCACGAGACATCAAGATCCCACATGGCTGTCTGACTATCCGCGCCACACGGGCATGGTTCCCTGCACGAGATGTCAGATATGTCCATTTGTGGATAGGACAAACACTTTTAAGGATGCCTTGGGGCAGGGAGAATATGTGATCAAAGACCTGATCAATTGTTCCACGATGAAAGTGATATATATGATCACCTGCCCCTGCCCAAAAATCTATATAGGCAAAACAAAAAGAACCCTCAGGACTAGGATAGGGGAGCACTTGAGGGACATCAAGGAGGAGAGGGAGGGAGCTGGGGAGAGAGAGGGGGAGAAAAGTAAGAGGGAGAGACCAGTGGCCAAACATTTTGCCCGTTATCATCAGGGCAAACTAGATGGGCTGAAGGTGAAAGGTATCTATACCCTTAAATTACCAGCAAGAAGGGGTGACTTCGACCGCATTTTACTTCAAAAAGAGAAATGGTGGATATACACCCTGAAGTCCCTTGCGCCCATAGGTATGAACACAGAGTTGAGTATGCAACCTTTCTTAGAATAACATGATAAGATGCTCAGTTCCCCCCCCCCACACAAGAGCTCTCCTCCATCTCTCCCTCTCTGCCTCTCCCACTCTCCCCTTGTCCCCCTCTTCCACATGATTCTCCCATTTGGGAGATGTCTCCCGTCCGACTTCCAGCTATATATCCCTCTATTCCCTGATCAATAACCTCCTGTTTCCCCTTTTTGAAATCTCTTGGATAGTCCCCTTTTTCTGTCAACTTTATTTTTATTTTTATCTATTTTCATTATTATTATCAACATTATTTTTGTTTTAACATGTAAATTTTATGCTTGCTATTTTTGTTTCCTTGTTTTTCCCTTCTTTCCTTCCCCTTCCCCCCCCCCCCTCCCCTCCTCCTCCTTTGTTGGAATTTCTAGAACAGTGGTTATTTACATGTGTCCCGGGATCGGAGCCACTGTGATGGATGGTTGTTGCTAACATGGGTTATAGATACTCTAACAACCTATGAACTAGCTACCAGTGGCAAAACCTTAATTCTGTAGAAAATCCACAAATGATAGGAAAGGGCGGGGGGACCGAAGCATATATACAGTAAAGAAACGGACTCTATTCTGGACCCTCCTCCCCTGGAGCTAAATGTAATAGGCCAAACATGACCATCTTTTATTATACATGTTACGAGAACAAAGACCAAAACCATATATACACATCCCCAAAAACGGAACAGCTACCCGGGCTGGACATTGGTACAAATCTTGCCCGTCCCTGTTGATGTTAGGGGTTAAATGAAAGAAGGAGGCGTGACAGCATCTCGGAGTAATAAGAGGGAGGGATGTGTGTCAACCTCCAGTACGTCCTGTTGAAGCTACGTAACAATGACGTTGCGAAACGCGTCGACGTAATGAAGATGTACGGACGCCGACCCAGTCATCTCCCGCAGTGAGAGGAGACGGGGATTTCTCCTAGTGGAAAGCTGAAACTTTAAACCGCAATATACATGGGGAAATAATCTGCCGCAAGAGTACAGCTGCACTCAGCATCCGTGAGTGAGAGGACTTTCACCCCTTGAGGGCTCGGAGGATGCAGCACGTCACGGCCGGCATTGACAACACAGAAAGTCACGGAGCAGTGGAGCAACCGCAAGACATGAAATCCCGTTTTGATCTTCGCATGACAGAGAGGTGGTAAAGTAACCCCTTCAGCTCCCTATGCAGTTGTTATCCAAAATCGTTGACTATTGAAGTGGCATGGCTTTGCCATAAGTGGACAGCAGGTTACAACATTGTGACATCTAGCCTTGCTTAGCTTCCGGGACTTTAAATGTATAAGCGGTATCTTTGAAGCCTATTTAGCCACCCCGAGTTGTCAAGTGATCTGTTCCTGGCACCAATAGTATACACCATACGGTGCGGTATTTATATTCCCCATACTCAATAGAGACACTCTGCTTTATATATCCATCTCTCAAATTACAGGAATGGACTTGAGCCAAATTCATGAATTATGCATGCGCATGCTAAATACATTCACAAGTCCCCCTGACCCAATTATCTAGCTGTAGTATCAACATAGCAATAGTGGATGTTAATCAGCGAGACCTTTGAGTCAGTTAACCACTTCTTTACATCTATTCCACTTTCCCCATCTCCCCGGGGGACCACGCATGCATAAGGTCCTTTTATTACTTCCAAAACATTAGTTTATTCCATTTTTGATGTGGCGATTGGCCACAGGGACCTTATGCATCTGTGGGATTACAGGCGCCAGTACTGCATGGTTTGTATGTGTCTACATGTGTGTTATTGTTTGATGTTTTTTTTTTGTGTTGCTGGTTAATGGGCGTACCCTGTGCTGATTGCACAGGACGGGCCCATTAAGTTGTGTCTGGTGGATCAGTTCCATATATGTGTCCAAATGTCAGCAGCATAGTAACAATTCTTGTATATTTTTTTAAAAAAATCTTCTCAATAAATGTTCACTTTTTTACATAAATTATTTCCCCTTTATTGCCCACCATATCCATAGTAGCCACTTTTTGGACCAAGGGAGACCACTCACTTGTGTTTCCCCTTGGTCCTCTCCCTTTTTGGTAGAACACCAGGATCCTGTCCCTGCCAATGAAGGCACTGCCAGGGACATGTGTGACACTGTTCCCTTGCCTTTTCAGGCGGATCCTGGCTGACCACGCCCCGGTCCATACCCCACGCTCGTCCAAAACCTTCCTTAGTGGACTCTGCAGCTGCCCGTACCGCCCGAGCCAGGTCATTATATCCTCGGGCGGCAAAGACTCGTTTCTCACGAGTACTGTCAGGGTTTTCACCTCCTCTTGGCGGGACAGAGGGACAACCCTAATGCTCTTCCAGGGATCTGTTTTCCTCAAAATCTCATAGATGGTAAGAAACATTTCCATCGAGACCAAAGAAACAAAGCTGATGTCAAATTCCCTGGAGTTTGTGGGGTGGATTACAGCGAAGAGATCCGAAACTTTGAACCTCATCGCCAACACCCAATCGATTATCTGTCCTCTAGTGGGGCACTGCCCTGCCCCTTCCCATTTCAACTGCACCACATTGCGTCTCCTCCTCTCTGGTCCCCCTGTACCCCTTGACCAGGCACCACCATGCTGCGCCTGGTCTGCCGGGGGGGCCCGAAAATTCTGAGCCCCGAACCGGCCATACAGGGGGGCCAGAGGGACACTGGCACCAGCCACCTGGGCAAAGGACCTCCCTTCCTTCAGGGCTGTCAGAAGGCCCGCCTCCTGTGGCTGGTCAAGCACTATACCTGGGGCAGGAGGAGGACCCTCCACAGAGCTGATACCTCCCGCAATCCCACCCCCATCCGCACCACCCTGGGGTTGAGAACCCCCGACCTGCCTCACCTCCCTCCTCCTTAATACCTGGGGAGGAGGTACACTTGGGCCATCCCCTAAGATGGCCGCCAGTTGGCTGCCCTGCAAGCTGTCCCAATCTGCAGGGACAGCATCAACACCACTTTCCACTACCTCCATCCCAGCCTGGCCTTCAATAGGCTCCTGGGAGCCTTCCAATAATTTTATGAAGGCCAGCGCTGGACAATCTTCCTGCAGCGCCCCCATCTTGCTCTCCCCCCAACCACCAGAACGCTGGCCTGCAGGCATCTCTTCCACAGACCCCTCCCCCCTGCTATCCATCACCTCCTGACCCATCCCCTCCTGACCCGGCAGCGGACCGGAAGTCGCGGGAGACAATGGCCGGAAGTGAACCCGATCCCCCTCCAGCGGCTCCTCCTGCAAGCCTGCCCCTCCCGGCCCCTCCCCCAACTCGCGGGCAACGCCCGCCACGGCTCCGGCGCCATTAGCTACTGCTGAGGCACTCGGAGCTTGTGGATCACCTTCCCCTGCATCTTGCAGAGAAGGTGATCCGTCCACACCCTCCATACCATCCCCTCCTGCTACAACCACAGCGGAACCGGGAACCACTGATGCAATCTGCATGGTAAGCCCTGCACATGTCTCCCCCTCCCCCATGGCGTGTGTTTGTACGGCGGCCGCCATCTTGGCTAGTCCGCCCTGCACTTGCTGCACACACACCGGGATCACAGGGTTTTCATACTGGGTAGTCCCGGCAGTCTCTCCTGGCTTGTTAGCCTCCTCCACTGGGTCTTTCCCACGGGAATGCTGAGCACCATCCGGGATCTTGAACCTCGCAGCAGCCAGCGGCCTCAGCAGTACCACTGGTGTCAAAGCCGCCCTGCCTCCCCCAACCGCACCTGTCTCTAGTGAGACTGAATCATCGGGTGCCCTACCCGGATCCACCTGTGCCCCTGCCACAGACACAGGCTGGGAAACAACAGGGATCCGGGGACCCTCCTCAGCCTCACGAGCAGGGATCGTACCTGGTTGGGGGGTACACCACCGCTGGCATCCACTGCTTCCTCCACCGGCTCCAGATCCAGCTCTGCATCACTCTTAGCCCTCCCCGCAGGTCCCGCAGGAGGGGGACTCCCGCGTCTTGCGGCCTGGGTCCCCTCCTGGCTGGCTCTCTGAATTTCCCTGCGGACCTCCAGCAGGAAACCCCTCTCTCCTATGCCGCGCTCACATAGGCCATCCAGGAGATCCCAGTCCTCCACACATTGTGCTTTCAGGAGATCTATTGCTTCCCGGAACTCCCGTCTTCTGGAACTGTTAGTTCTGTCCCTTCGGTTACGGAGGTCGGATAATACCTCCATTTTTCTCCTGAAGGCCAAGGAAGCCTTCTGAATGAGGCCCTTCACTCTTGCCCTCCTCCTCTTTAACTTCGGTGGATCCTCACCGGGCTGGGCTCGGGTCCAGTCCAGCAACTCAAACTGGGTCCCCAGGAATAGTTTTTCTTCCCTGGACAAATTCTTCAGCCCAGGGATGGACTGCAGACTTCCAGGCCGGGCCAGCTGCCCCGGACCTGGGCTGGAGGAAGCCATGGCCTCCCCTCTCTCGCTCAGCCTCTCTGGAACTCAGGGAGCACCAGCAGCACGCGTCCTACTCCTTCAAAGATTGGAGCTGGAGATTTTTTATTAAAATTATAAACAGCTACCAAAAACAGAATACATATACATAACGAAAAATAAAACAAACCATACTGGTAGAGACAAATCATAACAAACCAAACAGTAAACGCTTAAATTTTCCTGGATGGGTAAAGATCAGACCCAGGGAACCTGTACATAGAGATTATGCCAGACTGGCGTACCACCTGCTGGCCACACCCAAAACTGGGGTAGCCACTGCAGGATAGGTCATGGCCCCAAAACAAGGTAAGAGAAATAAAACAGAACATACTAAGAACTAACATAACAAACCGAACAATAGTTACTTGCATTTCCTGGATATAACAAGCCCAATGAGCCTGTTTCTGCAGACTGGCATACCACCTGCTGGCCTCACCCACGTCTTGGGGGCCACTGCAGGGATGGATCATGGCCAACTTAAACTTACAACTTACTAACTATTAAAAATATTGGAATAAGACACACTACACATCACACCGTTTTTACAGGTGAGGACGTATAGACCAGGTCTACCTGCAACCTTATATCAAAAATACCGTAAAGACAAAATCTAAGGGGGGTGGAAAGGACAGAGAGAACCACCACCCATCAAGGGAGAGAGTCTGGCTCAAGGAGGCTGGAAGTAGAAGCCCCTCCACAAACGGGCACACCTTGCCGCCCCGACTCTCTCCCTTTCCAGATTCCTCACCTTCACCAGTTCCCGAAAGACATCACCCACCACCTCATGCACCAACAGGATTTTACCCCTAGTGGATACCAAACACCTAGCGTGCCAAGTGTAGTAAAAAACGACTGTACTAACTAAGAAAAGTGACGACAACTCAAACCCTCTGTGGACTCTGAAGTTACCGTACACCCTCTCAGAAAAGGACAAGGCCGAGAGGCGGGGATAGCCGATGGCATCCTCCACTCCCCTCAGAACCTCCAGGTTGAAGGGGCACTGGACCAAAAAATGGTCCATGGTCTCCAGTACCCCCCCACACCCCTGACGAGGACAGTCTCTGTCATCTAGGTTCCTATATTTCAGGTTTGCACGGACGTAAAGCCATCCATGGAACGCCCTCCATGCAAGGTCCCAAAATTTCGGTGGAATTCTCGGGGAAATTCAAGAGGGCTAGCCCCTCCCCGAGGACTCTCTCCGGGCAGTCCCTCAAAGCCAATGGCTTCAAAATGTCCGAGGCCATGACCCTTGAGTGCAGCTCACGCCGACCCATAGAGCCCACCTCAAGGGCAGTTATCCGCCACTGCCTCAGTACCTTCAAAGCCTGCGGGACATAAGACGGGAGGTACCCGTGCGATCTACGTAGATCACCAGGCCGCCCCCCATCCTCCCACTCGCTCAGGAACAGCAAGAGCCAGCCCTTGCATGAGCGCTCCCACAGCGACGGCATGTCCACAAAGATGGACTGAAGGTTGAACTTTACAAACACGACAGTGTAAAACACTACCGGATTGACCATGTCCAACCCCCCATATCTCCGCTGCCGGTACGTGACCTCCCTTCTGATCAAATTCAGTCTGTTTCCCCACAATAGCAGGAAGAACAGACTATAGATTCGAGCATAGAGAGATGCTGGCAAAAGACAAACGTAGCTGACATAGAGAAATTCAGGCAGCAAGTATGTCTTGATCAGACTTACCCTTTCCCTCAATGACAGCTTCCAGCCTTTCCAGGCGTTGACCTTCTGAGACGCACCAGACAACCTGCTCTCCCAGTTTAGCTTGGGATAATCACCCGGGCCAAATATGATGCCTAAGATTTTTATTTTAGGCTGGGGCACTGGGAAAACATCCGGGAGGGCAAACTGCTCACCCTCCCTTCCCAACCAGAGAACTTCGCTCTTATCCCAGTTGACCAGCGAACCAGACGCCTCGGAGTAGCCCCCAATCTGTGTCTCCACAAACTGGGCCTCCTCTCGGCTAGACACCACCACCGAGACGTCATCCGCATAGGCCACTACCCTCACTGCCACATCTGAGCCACTGCAAGGCTCCACCGGGACCCCCCTCAGACGCCCGCAGTCAAGCCTCTTCACAAAGGGATCTACCGCAAAGACGTAGAGCAGGGGACTCAGCGGGCAACCCTGCCTGACACCAGAGTCCACAGGAAAGGAGGGACCCATCCAACCATTAATAAGCGGGAAGCTCACCGCCCCTCTATATAAAGTCTCAAGCCAATCCACAAATTGATCAGGCAGGCCGTACTTCCTCAGGAGAAGCCAGAGGTACTCATGGTTTACCCGATCAAAAGCCTTTGCCTGATCCAATGCCAGCAGATACCGCCCATCACCCGTTGCCCTGCACCTTTCCACGGCCTCCCGGACGTTCAGGACAGCACTAAATGTGCTACGGCCGGGAACTGCACAGTGCTGGGAGACTGACAGCAACTTGTCAGCGACTGTCGACATACGTGAAAACAAAATCTTTGCCAGTATTTTTCTATCCGTAGTGAGAAGGGCAATAGGACGCCAATTCTCAATAACGGACGAATCTTTCCCCTTTGACAGGAGGATCAGTGCTGACCTTCTCATTGAGGGAGGCAGCAGGCCGTTGGCCAAACACTCATGGAACACCTCCCTCAGAAGAGGGGCCAAAAGACCCTTAAAGGTTTTATAGAATTCAGCCGTGAGACCATCGGGCCCCGGCGACTTCTTTGGTGACAATGAGTCTATGGCCTGCTCAACCTCAGCAACTGTGATCTCACCCATCAAAGAGTCAGGAAAGTCAGGCTCCACCTGAAGTGGAGTCCCATCAAGGAAGTCCCTGACCTTCTCCATATCTAAAGGCTTCTTCTTGAGGAGGTCCGAAAAGTGGTCCCTGACGACCCCCAGGATCCCCGATCTGGACCGTACCAGAGATCCAGAGGAATCCCTCAGGCCATGCACGACCTTCGAACTCACCGCCTCACCGCAGCTCTTGTAGGGATCCGGGGAGGAAAACTTCCCGTAATCCCTCTCAAGGACCAGGGAGGCGAGACGGTCATACTGACACTCCCTCATCTGAAGCTTCAGATCGGATATCTGCTCCTGGGGGCCCCCAAAGGAGATCAGGTCGTCCAGACGCCTGCGCAACCTCTGGTAGGCCAGGTACTTGGAACTTGCCCGGTACCTAGAGACCCTACGGAAAAAGCCTTCCGACCTTTTCTTCACCACTTCCCACCATTCCTGGCGGGAGCAGCCGCTCTCAAGAAGCGAGGCTTGATCCATAAGGAAGGTCTCATAGGCTGCCCTAACCTCAGAGTCCTCGAGCAGCGACCCATTCAGTCGCCACAAACCCTTCCCTTTCTGGGGGGTTTCGGCCACATTCAGAGCCACAGATACCATACAGTGATCGGAGAACTCTACCACATGCAGCTCAGGAGCCGCAAAGACAGAGTCCCCCTTCAAAAAAAACCTGTCTAACCTACTCTTACAACTACCTCGGGTATAGGTGAACCCCGTGAGATTGGGGAGGCGGCAAACGTGCGCATCCACCAATCCAGCTTCCCTTACTATAGCATTAAGAAAAATACTATCATATCCCAGGGGGCCTGAGGCACCTGCCCGATCCTTTGGCGGTGACTTTAACATGGTCACCAGATCAAAGACCACCTGCTGGGACGTAAAAAGATAAGGTTTGACCGCTGTAAGGAGGCTCTTCCTGTCCCTCTTGGATTGGGGACCATAAAAATTGATGAGCCGAAGGAATTGCCCCCTCACGACAGCGTCCACCACCAGACACCTACCAGTCTCCACTTCAATCACTCGTCGGCAAGCCACCGAACCAGTCTTAAAAAGGACCGCAACTCCACTGCAGGGCTCAGCCGCAAGAGACCAGAGGGAAGGCCCGCACCTCCACTCCCTCTTCGCCAGGTGCACCTCCGCCACCGATGCCAGCCAGGTCTCTTGCAAAAACAAAATGTCAGCATCAATTTGGCTGAGAAAAGTAAAGGCCGCAAAACGAGCTGCCACAGAACGAACACTTGCAACATTAATGGTCACAAGGCGTATTGGAGGGGGTACCGCCATCATTAGTGTTTGAGTGGTTTACGTCCTCCTCTGTTACAATCTAAAAGTCCTCACTCTCGTCCGAGTCCGAAAAAAACCAATACCTATTGGACAGGACGAGAGGAGGCTGGCCCCCATCGTAGCTGGTCCCAGGCTGAGGCCCCCCAGCCCCAGGAACCTTCCTTTTTCTTTTTTTGTTTTGCTTCTTTTTTTTCTTCTCCCACCCTACCTCCACAACCTCCCCACCATCCTCATCCTCCGAATGGCCACTCGAAGCCACCTTCGAGCGCTTGAGGTGGCCCTTACCAGGCCCTGAGGTGTCCATCAGGTCCACTTGGACTGAGGAACCAGGAGGGGGGCAAGAGGGAAAAGAAGGGGGAACAACAGGGGGGAAGGGAAGGGGACGGGAGAGAAGGGACAGCAGGGATCGGGACAGAAGGGGGGGGGGGGACGGGACCGGGGAGGGCAAACCAACAGGGGAGGAGCCCCGGGGGCACTCCCTCCAGATGGCTTTTGGGGGGTACCCACTGATCTTACTTGGGCACCAGAAGCTGCCTTGGCACCAGGACCTTTTGAGGCCCTTGGTGCTGGCACCGGGGGGACAGGTCTTATAGGCACAGCAGAAGCCGCCACGTCCCCCCGTCTCTGTCTACCTGACCTCTGCCTCTGGGGGCGAGGATCAGGGGGGCCTGACTGAGCCCCAGAACCCTCGGCACCCCCCGTAGGCACCGAACCCCCCCCTTCCTCCTGCCCCTCAGCTTGACCAGGACCACTACCTTCCGACGCATACCCTCGGAAGGCCTTCGGGCACCAGCTAAAGGGGTGACCCAGTTCCCCACACAGGTTGCACACGATCAACCTGCAGGTGTCCGGCGAGTGCCCGAAGCCGTTGCACCTCACGCAGCGTGGCATAGTGCAATCTGCGCTGAGGTGCGCTGGGCTGCCGCACTTAAAGCAGCGCCGAGGCTGGCCGGGGTAAAAGGCCAAGATCCTGTCCCTGCCAATGAAGGCACTGCCAGGGACATGCATCACGGTGTTACCTTGCCTTTTCAGGCGGATCTTGGCCGTCCACGCCCCGGTCCATACCCCACGCTCGTCCAACACTTTCCTTAGTGGACACTGCAGCTGCCCATACCGCCCAAGCCAGGTCATTATATCCTCGGGCGGCAGAGACTCGTTTCTCACGAGTACTGTCAGGGTCTTCACCTCCTCTTGGCGGGACAGAGGGACGACCCTTACATTCTTCCAGGGATCTGATTTCCTCACGATCTCATAGATGGTCAGGAACATTTCCATCGAGACTGAGGAAACAAAGCTCACATCAAATTCCCTGGAGTTTGTGGGGTGAATTACGGCGAAAAGGTCAGAAACCTTAAACCTCAACGCCAACACCCAATCGATAATCTGTCCTCTTGTGGGGCACTGCCCTGCCCCTTCCCACTTTAGCTGCACCACATTCCGTCTCCTTCTCTCCGGACCCCCTGTACCCCTTGACCAGGCACCGCCATCCTGCGCCTGGTCTGCCGGGGGGGCCCGGAAATTCTGAGCCCCGAACCGGACATACAGGGGGGCCAGAGGGACACTGGCACCAGCCACCTGGACAAAGGACCTCCCTTCCTTCAGAGCTGTCAGAAGGCCCGCCTCCTGTGGCTGGTCAAGCAGAACACCTGGGGCAGGAGGAGGACCCACCCCAGGACTGACACCTCCTGCAGTCCCACCTCCCTCTCCATCCACACCATCCCGGGGTTGAGAACCCCCACCCGACCTCACCTCCTTTCTCCTTACCACCTGAGGAGGAGGTACGCATGGGGTATCCCCCAAGATGGCCGCCAGCTGACTGCCTTGCAGGCTGCTTTCCCAGTCTGCTGGGGCAGCCCCACCCTCCTCCTCCATCACACAAACCTGACCCTCCCCTTGCTCCTGGGATCCCTCCATCAACCTAATGAATGCCAGGGCCGGGCATTCCCCCTGGAGATCACCCATCTTACTCTCCCCCCACCCCGCCGTTTGCTGACCCGCCGCCAGACTCTCTCCAGACTCCTCCACACCACCTCCAGTCACTTCCGGGCTGGGCCGCGGACCGGAAGTCTCTGGGGACACCGACCGGAAGTGGCCGCGAGACCCCTCCAGTGGCTCCGCCGGCAATCCCGCCCCTTCCGGTTCAACCTCCAACCCGCGGGACCCTCCCCCTTCGGCTCCGGCGGTATCTGGCGGAGCCGGGACACTGGGAGACTGTGGAGCATCACCCAGCTCCACTGCAGCCTCAGGTACAGCCGAACCATCCATTTCCCCACCTGCATCCACCAAACCATCCACCCCCATAGCCTCCTCGGAACCCAAGTCCCCTGCTGGAGTCTCTATGGGGAGTCCAGAACATTCCCGCCCCTCCCCCTCGGCGTGTGTCTGTGCAGCGGCCGCCATTTTGGCCGGTCCGCCCTGCACAACCGGGACACACGCAGGGCTCACAGGGGTGCATTGGGAGATCACAGTCCCGGGTTTTTCAGCAGCCAGTGACTCAACCGCACAGGTCTTCAGGGTCTTCGGGGTGCTGGTCAGCAGTGGTGATAGTACGACCACGGGCTTCCTAATCACCGCCCTGCTCCCTCCAGCCGCACCTGCCTTCTTCTGCACTGCTTCCTCTGGTACCCTACCCGGCTCTACCTGTTCCCCAGCCTTAGACACAGGCTGGGCTGACACAGGGTTCCGGGGACCCTCCACAGTTACGCAAGCAGGGGCTGTACCTGGCTGGGAAGCCTCTGCACTGCCGCCGGTCTCCATCGCACCCTCCACCTCCGTCATACTCCTTCCTGCCTCCGCCTGCAAGGAAGGCTGACCCCCACGTCTCGCAGCCTGGGTTCCCTCCTGGCTGGCTCTCCGAATCTCCCGTCTCACCTCCAGGCAGAAGCCTCTTTCTCCCACTCCTCTTTCGCACAGGCCATCGATTAAGTCCCACTCCTGGGCACACTGGGCCTTCAGTAGTTCAATGGCCTCCCGAAATTCCCTCCTTCTCGAGCTATTCGCCCGGTCTCTCCGGTTCCGGAGGTCGGACAGCACCTCCATTTTACGGCAAAAGGCTTGGGACGCCTTCTGGACCAGTCCCTTCACCTTCGCCCTCCTCTTACGGGTCTTTGAGGGGTCCTCACCTGGCTGGGCCCGGGTCCAGTCTGAGATGGAAAACTGGGTCCCCAGGAACAGCCTCTCTTCCCTGGATAAGTCCTTCAGACCAGGGAGGGTCTGGACATCTCCAGGCCGGGCCAGCTGCCCCGAGCCCGGGCTGGAGGAGGCCATGGCTCCCCCTCTCTCTCTCAGCCTCTGGTTCTCCAAGAGCACCAGCAGCACGCGTCCTACTTCTTCAAAGGTTGGAGCTGGAAATTTTTTTTATTTTATAACTGCTACCAAAACAAAAGTACATAATACAATATAAACAACATAAACAAACCATCCAGGTATAAACAAAACATATCATGACCAAACAATAAGCACTTAGAATTTCCGTCAGGCAAATAATAGTCCTATATTTACAAAAGGAATACCAACAAGGCATACCACACCACAAGCATCACCCATAAACTTCTGGGGAGCTACTGTAGATTGGGTCACGGCCACTTAAAACTTACTACTAACATTACTTAAACAAAAATACTAAACACACCACACTACACTGCACTACACGTCACACCATTTTTACAGGCGAGAACGTATAGACCAGGTTTGTCTGCAACCTTATATCAAAAATTCCCAAATACAAAATCTAAGGGGGTGGAGAGGATAGAAAGAACCACCACCTTGCAAGGAAAAGAGTCTGGCTCAAGGAGGCTGGAAGTTGAAACCCCTCCACAAACGGCACACCTTTCCGCCCCGACTCTTCCCCTTTCCAGATTCCTTACCTTCACCAGCTCCCGAAAGATATCACCCACCACCTCATGCACCGACAGGATTTTGCCCCTAGTGGACACCAAACACCTAGCGTGCCAAGTGTAATAGAGAACGACTGTGCTAACTAAAAAAAGTGACGATAACTCAAAACCCCTGTGAACTCTGAAGTTACCGTACACCCTCTCAGGAAGGGACAAGGCCGAGAGGCGGGGATAGCCGATGGCATCCTCCACTCCCCTCAGAACCTCCAGGTTGAAGGGACACTGGACCAGAAAATGGTCCATGGTCTCCAGTACCCCCCACATTCCTGACGAGGACAGTCTCTGTCATCTAGGTTCCGGTACTTTAGGTTTGCACGGACGTAAAGGCGTCCATGGAACGCCCTCCATGCAAGATCCCAAAACTTAGGTGGAATTCTCGGGGAATTCAAGAGGGCTAGCCCCTCCCCGAGGACTCTCTCCGGACAGTCCCTCAAAGCCAGTGGCTTCAAAATGTCCGAGGCCATGACCCTCGAGTGCAGCTCACGCCGACCCAAAGAGCCCACCTCAAGGGCAGTTATCCGCCACTGTCTCAGCACCTTTAACGCCTGCGGGACATAGGACGGGAGATACCCATGCGATCTACGTAGATCACCAGGCCGCCCCCCATCCTCCCACTCACTCAAGAACAGCAAGAGCCAGCCCTTACAAGAACGCTCCCACAGCGAAGGCCCATCCACAAAGATGGACTGGAGGTTGAACTTTACAAACACGACAGTTACGAACACTACCGGATTGACCATGTCCAACCCCCCATGCCTCCGCTGCCGGTACGTGACCTCCCTTTTAATCAAATTCAGTCTGTTTCCCCACAGAAGCAGGAAAAACAGACTATAGATTCGAGCATAGAGAGATACTGGCAAAAGACAAACTTAGCTGACATAGAGAAATTCAGGCAGCAAGTATGTCTTGATCAAGCTTACCCTTTCCCTCAACGACAGCTTCCAGCCTTTCCAGGCATTCACTTTCCGAGACGCACCAACCAACCTGCTCTCCCAGTTTAGCTTGGGATAATCTTCCGGGCCGAAAATGATGCCTAAAATTTAGATTTTTGGCTGGGGCACCGGGAAAAAGTCTGGAAGGGCAAACTGCTCGCCCTCCCTTCCCAACCAGAGAACTTCACTCTTCTCCCAGTTGACCAGCGAACCCGATGCCTCGGAGTAGCCCCCAATCTGCGTTTCCACAAACTGGGCCTCCTCTCGGCTAGACACCATCACCCCATGTGCCTCCACCTCAGGTTGTAAGGAGGAAGGAGGGGAGGCAAGTGGGGGGTTCTCAACCCTAGTGCCTTGTGGATGAGGAGGTGGGCGGGGCTGCGGGGAATGGTGGTTCTGTGGAGGGTCCTCCCCCGGCCCCAGTTGTTTTGCTTGACCAGCCACAGGAGGCGGGTCTTCTGACGGCCCTGAAGGAAGGGAGGTCCTTCGCCCAGGTGGCTGGTGCCAGTGTCCCTCTGGCCCCCCTGTATGTCCGGTTCGGGGCTCGGAATTTCCGGGCCCCCCCGGCAGACCAGGCGCAGGACGGCGGTGCCTGGTCAAGGGGTACAGAGGGTCCAGAGAGAAGGAGACGTAACGTGGTCCAGCTGAAGTGGGAAGGGGCAGGGCAGTGCCCCACCAGAGGACAGATTATTGATTGGGTGTTGGCAGCGAGGTTCAAAGTTTCGGATCTCTTTGCTGTCATTCACCCCACAAACTCCAGGGAATTTGACATCAGTTTCGTTTCCTCGGTAACGATGGAAATGTTCCTTACTATCTATGAGATTTTGAGGAAATCAGATCCCTGGAAGAACATTAGGGTGGTCCCTCTGTCCCGCCAAGAGGAGGTGAAAACCCTGACAGTGCTCGTGAGGAACGAGTCTCTTGGGGTACAAAATGGCTGTCCTGCAAGCTGTCCCAGTCCGCAGGGACAGCGTCAGCAGCACCACCCCCACCTCCATACCATCCTGACCTGCAGCATGCTCCTGAGAGCCTTCTAACATTTTAATAAAGTTTAGTGCTGGGGAATCATCCTGCAGCACCTCCATCCTGCTCTCCCCCCAGTCAACCAAACGTTGGCCTGCGTGTAACTCTACCATAGACCCATCCCCCTCATCTCCCCCCACCTCCTGACCTGATAGTAAACCGGAAACCGCGGGGGATACTGGCCGGAAGTGCTCCCGAACCACCTCCAGCGGCTCCACCAGCAAGCCCACCCCTCCCGACCCCTCCCCCAACTCACGGGTGACGCCCACCTCGGCTCCGGCGCCATTAGCCACCATCGAGGCACTTGGAGCCTGTGGACCATCTTCCCCTGCATCTTGCAGAGGAAGTGATCCATCCTCACCCTCCGTACTATCCCCTCCTGTTACCACCTCCCCCGCAACCACAGCTGAACCGGGAACCACTGCCGAAGTCTCTGCGGTAAGTCCTCCATGTGTCTCCCCCTCCCCCATGGCGTGTGTTTGTGCGGCGGCCGCCATCTTGGCCGGACCGCCCTGCACTTGCTGCACACACACCGGGATCACTGGGTACTCCTGCTGGATAGTCCCGGCAGTCTCTCCTGGCTTGTTAGCCTCCTCCATTGGGTCTTCCCCACGGGAAAGCTGAACCTCATCCGTGGTCATGAGCCTTGCAGCAGCCAGCGGCTTCAGTAGCACCACCGGTGTCAAACCCGCCCTGCCCCCTCCAACCGCACCTGTCTCCAGTGAGACTGAATCATCGGGTGCCCTACCCGGATCCACCTGTGCCCCTGCCACAGACACAGGCTGGGAAACAACAGGGATCCGGGGACCCTCCTCAGCCTCACGAGCAGAGATCGTACCGGGCTGGGGGGCTACACCACCGCTGGCCACCACTGCCTCTTCCATTGGCTCTGATCCTGGCTCCGCATCACTTCTTCCCACCGGCGGGACCTGCGGGGAGGGCTGACCTCCGCGTCTCGCGGCCTGGGTCCCCTCCTGGCTGGCTCTCCGGATTTCCCTGCGGACCTCCAACAGAAAACCCCTCTCTCCGTTGCCGCGCTCACATAGGCCGTCCAGTAAATCCCAGTCTTCAGCGCATTGCGCCTTTAGGAGCTCTATAGCTTCCCAGAACTCTCGTCTTTTAGAGCTATTTGCTCTGTCCCTGCGATTTCGGAGGTCAGATAACACCTCCATCTTCCTCCGGAAGGCCAAGGAAGCCTTCTGAATGAGGCCCTTAACTCTTGCCCTCCTCCTCTTCAGCTTCGGCGGATCCTCACCGGGCTGGGCACGGGTCCAGTCCATCAATTCGAACTGCGTCCCTAGAAACAATTTCTCCTCCCTGGACAAGTTCTTAAGCCCAGGGATGGACTGCAGACTCCCAGGCCGGGCCAGCTGCCCCGAGCCTGGGCTGGAGGAGGCCATGGCTCCCCCTCTCTCTCTCAGCTCTCTGGAACTCAGGGAGCACCAGCAGCACACTTCCTACTCCTTCCAAGGTTGGAGCTGGAAATTTTTATTAAAAAATATAACTGCTACCAAACAAATTTCTCATATACAAACATAAATAAAACAAACCATACAGGTACAAACCAAATCATCATAATATAACCAAACAGTACTTCATATTTTTTTTAGCTTCAAGACAGGCAAGATAACAAAAACTTAAGTGCCTGAAACAAACTTTAACAAATAATAGTCGGCATACCTCCTACTGGCATCACCCTTACTTTTGGGGAGCCACTGTAGCAAACGAGGTCACGGCCAAACTTACTTACAATCTACCTAAACTAATACTAATAATAATAAACACCACACACTACACTGCACTACACGCCACACCATTTTTACAGGCGAGAACGTATAGACCAGGTTTGTCTGTAACCTTATATCAAAAATTACCAAATACAAAATCTAAGGGGGTGGAATGGATAGAAAGAACCACCACCCTGCAAGGAAAAGAGTCTGGCTCAAGGAGGCTGGAAGTTAAAACCCCTCCACAAATGGGCACACCTTTCCGCCCCGACTCTTTCCCTTTCCAGATTCCTTACCTTCACCAGCTCCCGAAAGACATCACCCACCACTTCATGCACCGACAGGATTTTGCCCCTAGTGGACACCAAACACCTAGCATGCCAAGTGTAATAGAGAACAACTGTACTGACTAAAAAAAGTGACGATAACTCAAACCCACTGTGAACTCTGAAGTTACCGTACACCCTCTCAGGAAGGGACAAGGCCGAGAGGCGGGGATAGCCGATGGCATCCTCCACTCCCCTCAGAACCTCCAGGTTGAAGGGACACTGGACCAGAAAATGGTCCATGGTCTCCAGTACCCCCCCACACTCCTGACGAGGACAGTCTCTGTCATCTAGGTTCCGGTACTTCAGGTTTGCACGGACATAAAGGCGTCCATGGAACGCCCTCCATGCAAGGTCCCAAAACTTTGGTGGAATTCTCTGGGAATTCAAGAGGGCTAGCCCCTCCCTGAGGACTCTCTCCGGACAGTCCCTCAAAGCCAGTGGCTTCAAAATGTCCGAGGCCATGACCCTCGATTGCAGCTCACGCCGACCCAAAGAGCCCACCTCAAGGGCAGTTATCCGCCACTGCCTCAGCACCTTCAGTGCCTGTGGGACATAGGATGGGAGATACCCATGCGATCTACTCAGATCACCGGGCCGCCCCCCATCCTCCCACTCACTCAGAAACAGCAAGAGCCAGCCCTTGCATGAACGCTCCCACAGTGAAGGCACGTCCACAAAGATGGACTGGAGGATGAACTTTACAAAAACGACAGTGAAAAACACCACCGGATTGACCATGTCCAACCCCCCATGCCTCCGCTGCCGGTACGTGACCTCCCTTTTAATCAAATTCAGTCTGTTTCCCCACAAAAGCAGGAAAAACAGACTATAGATTCGAGCATAGAGAGATACTGGCAAAAGACAGACGTAGCTGACATAGAGAAATTCAGGCAGCAAGTATGTTTTGATCAGGCTTACCCTTTCCCTCAACGACAGCTTCCAGCCTTTCCAGGCGTTCACTTTCCGAGATGCACCAACCAACCTGCTCTCCCAGTTTAGCTTGGAATAATCTTCCGGGCCGAAAACGATGCCTAAAATTTTGATTTTTGGCTGGGGCACCGGGAAAACGTCCGGGAGGGCAAACTGCTCGCCCTCCCTTCCCAACCAGAGAACTTCACTCTTCTCCCAGTTGACCAGCGAACCAGATGCCTCGGAGTAGCCCCCAATCTGTGTTTCCACAAACTGGGCCTCCTCTCGGCTAGACACCACCACCGAGACGTCATCCGCATAGGCCACTACCCTCACTGCCACATCTGAGCCACTGCAAGGCTCCACCGGGACCCCCCTCAGACGCCCGCAGTCAAGCCTCTTCACAAAGGGATCTACCGCAAAGACGTAGAGCAGGGGACTCAGCGGGCAACCCTGCCTGACACCAGAGTCCACAGGAAAGGAGGGACCCATCCAACCATTGACAAGAGGGAAGCTCTCCGCCCCTCTGTATAAAACCTCAAGCCAATCCACGAATTGGTCAGGCAGGCCGTATCTTCTCAGGAGAAGCCAGAGGTACTCGTGGTTCACCCGATCAAAAGCCTTTGCCTGATCCAATGCCAGCAGATACCGCCCATCACCCGTTGCCCTGCACCTTTCCACGGCCTCCCGGACGTTCAGGACAGCACTAAATGTGCTACGGCCGGGAACTGCACAGTGCTGGGAAACTGACAGTAACTTGTCAGCGACTGCCGACATACGTGGAAACAAAATCTTTGCCAGTATTTTCCTATCCGTAGTGAGAAGGGCAATAGGACGCCAATTCTCAATTAGGGACGAATCTTTCCCCTTCGACAGGAGGATCAGTGCTGACCTTCTCATTGAGGGAGGCAGCAGACCGTTGGCCAAACACTCATGGAACACCTCCCTCAAAAGAGGGGCCAAAAGACCCTTAAAGGTTTTATAGAATTCAGCCGTGAGACCGTCGGGCCCCGGCGACTTCTTTGGTGACAATGAGTCTATGGCCTGCTCAACCTCAGCAAATGTAATCTCACCCGTCAAAGAGTCAGGAAGGTCAGGCTCCACCTGAAGTGGAGTCCCATCAAGGAAGTCCCTGACTTTCTCCATATCCAAAGGCTTCTTTTTTAGGAGGTCCGAAAAATGGTCCCTGATGACCCCCAGGATCCCTGATTTGGACCGCACCAGTGATCCAGAGGAATCCCTCAGGCCATGCACGACCTTCGAACTCACCGCCTCACCACAGTTCTTGTAAGGATCCGGGGAGGAAAACTTCCCGTAATCCCTCTCAAGGACCAGGGAGGCGAGACGGACATACTGACACTCCCTCATCTGAAGTTTCAGATCGGATATCTGCTCCTGAGGGCCCCCAAAGGAAATCAGGTCATCCAGGCGCCTGCGCAACCTCTGGTAGGCCAGGTACTTGGAACATGCCCGGTACCTAGAGACCCTACGGAAAAAGCCCTCCGACCTTTTCTTCACCACTTCCCACCATTCCTGGCGGGAGCAGCCGCTCTCAAGGAGTGAGGCCTGTTCCGTAAGAAAAGTCTCATAGGCTTCCCTGACCTCAGAGTCCTCGAGCAGCGACCCATTCAGTCGCCACAAACCCTTCCCTTTCTGGGGGGTTTCGGCCACATTCAGAGTCACAGATACCATACAGTAGGGATGAGCCGAACACCCCCCGGTTCGGTTCGCACCAGAACCTGCCAACGGACCGAAAGTTCGCACGAACGTTAGAACCCCTTTGACGTCTATGGGGCTCGAACGTTCGAAATCAAAAGTGCTCATTTTAAAGGCTAATTTGCATGGTATTGTCCTAAAAAGGGTTTGGGGACCCGGGTCCTACCCCAGGGGACATGTATCAATGCAAAAAAACTTTTAAAAACGGCCGTTTTTTCGGGAGCAGTGATTTTAATGATGCTTAAAGTAAAAAAAAAAAAAGTGAAATATTCCTTTAAATATCGTACCTGGGGGTGTCTATAGTATGCCTGTAAAGTGACGCGTGTTTCCCGTGTTTAGAACAGTCCCTGCACCAAATGTCATTTTTAAAGGAAAAAATCTCATTTAAAACTGCTTGCGGGTTTAATGTCATGTCGGGTCATGGCAATATGGATGAAAATCAATGAGACAAACGGCATGGGTACCCCCCAGTCCATTACCAGACCCTTTGGGTCTTGTATGGATATTAAGGGGAACCCCGCACCCAAATTAAAATAAGGAAAGGTGTGGGGCCACCAGGCCCTATATACTCTGAACAGCAGTATACAGGCGGTGCAAACAAGACAGGGACTGTAGGTTTGTTGTTAAGTAGAATCTCTTTGTAATTTTGAACGGGTACATTTTTAACGTGTTTAGCTCCAGCCAAAAAATATTTTTTAAGCTTTTTGGAAAACATAGGGAAGGGTTATCACCCCTGTGACATTTGTTTTGCTGTCTTTCCTCCTCTTCAGAAGATTTCACCTCACTTTTTGTCCCAATGAAAAATGTTTTTTGAAAATTTGGGTTTTTTTGTGGAACAAGGATTGGAAAGCATCAGTGGAAAGGAGAATTTTTTTTTCCCATATTAACTCTTACAGGAGAGAATTTCCCTTCCTAGGGGTAGATTTCATCTCACTTCCTGTTGTCTCCTTCCGTTTGCAAGTAGGAGTCGTTTGTAAGTTAGATGTTTGAAAGTAGGGTCCTGCCCTATATACTCAGCAGAAATTTGGGCCTTAGGTGTTGCTGTGGCCACAACACTGTAATGCCGCGTACACACGGTCGTACTTTTCGTCTACAAAAGTCCAACGGACGCTGACGGACTAAAGCTGGCTGGTAATCCGATCGTGTGTGGGCTTCTCCGGACTTTCAACGTACTTTTTTAGCCTCAAATCCGACGTACTTTAGATTTGAAACATGCTTTAAAACTTTACTTCGTAACTACGACGGACCCCGAAATCCGCTCGTCTGTGTGCTAGTCCGACGGACAAAAAGCCACGCTAGGGCACCTATTGGCTACTGGCTATGAACTTCCTTATTTTAGTCCGGTGTACGTCATCACGTACGAATCCGTCAGACTTTTGTGTGGTCGTGTGTAGGCAAGTCCGTTCGTTAGAAAGTCTGCCGCAAGTCCGCCGAAAGTCTGCCGGAAGTCTGCCGGAAGTCTGTCGGACAGGCTGTCTGACTTTTGTAGACGAAAAGTCCGACCGTGTGTACGCGGCATAAGCCCTCACAGGGCCCTGCTGTGAAATATTAGATCAAGAATTGTAATTACATGCCCCTGTTGAACAGGAGCTGAAAAATTAGGCCTTAGGCACTGGTGCTGGTGCCACAACACTGCAACCCCTCACAGACACTCTAGTAGGAACGCAGGAACGAGCCCTGCTGCAAAGTATTGCATCAAAAATTGTAATTACACGCCCCTGTTAGACAGGGGCAGAAAAATTGGGCCTTAGGCACTGGTGCTGGTGCCACAACACTGCAACCCCTCACAGACACTCTAGTTGGAATGCAGGAACGAGCCCTGCTGCAAAGTATTGCATCAAAAATTGTAATTACACGCCCCTGTTAAACAAGGGCTGAAAAATTGGGCCTTAGGCACTGGTGGTGGCGCCCAGAACCAAAAATGTTCTTACAAGCTATCAGCGTGATGATTGAGGAGGAAGAGGATAATTACTCAGGGATAGTCACTCAGCATCAGCATAGGCAGTCTTTGAAGGGATCTGAGATTTAAAAAAAATTATTCGGTTACATCAGTATCAGGTGCTTGATAGCTGGTGGTGTTCCAAGACTGATTCATTTTTATGAAGGTCAGTCGATCGACCGAGTCGGTGGACAGACGCACCCTGTGATCGGTTACCACGCCTCCAGCAGCACTGAATGTGCGTTCCGAAAGAACGCTGGATGCAGGACAGGCCAGTAGCTCAATTGCATACTGTGCAAGCTCTGGCCAGTGATCCATCCTCAAGACCCAGTAACCCAGAGGATTTTCGGTGGGAAAGGTGTCCAAGTCTGATCTTGCCCCTAGGTATTCCTGCACCATGTAAAACAGACGCTGGCGATGGTTGCTGGAACCGATCATACCTTGGGGCTGCGGACCAAAAAATTGTCTGAACGCATCGGTCAGACGGCCACCTTCTCCACCGCTCCTTCTTTGACTGACCGAAGCCTCAGCAACACGTTGTCCAGAAACAGGAGTTCGTAACCTCCCAGTCTCTGGGAACGCGTTGCACAGACCTTTCTGCAAGGCCTCCCGAAGATGTTTCATCCTCTGCTCCCTCTGCGATGGCAAGATAAGGTCCGCAACCTTACCCTTGTAACGTGGATCAAGGAGGGTTGCCAGCCAGTATTGGTCCTTCTCCTTGATACCACGAATACGAGGATCCTTACGCAGGCTTTGCAGGATCAGGGAGGCCATGCAGCGTAGGTTTGCTGAGGCATTCGGTCCAGAGTCCTCTGGGTCACTAAGGACGACAACGTCCGCAGCCACCTCCTCCCAGCCACGTACAAGTCCATGTGTTTCTTGGGACTGATCCCTTAAAGACTGCTGCTGATGCTGAGTGCCAGGCTCCACCTCCATACTGACACAATCTTCCTCCTCCTCCTCCTCCTCCTCCTCTTCCTGTGTGATCGGCGGGCACGCAGGAACACTGTCTGGATAAAGGGGGCCTTGAGAGCTAAGGAAGTCCTCCTCTTCCTGCCTCTGTTCTGCCTCAAGTGCCCTGTCCATTATTCCACGCAGCGTGTGCTCCAACAGGTGGACAAGGGGGACAGTGTCACTGATGCATGCACTGTCACTGCTCACCATCCTCGTGGCCTCCTCGAATGGTGACAGGACAGTGCATGCATCCCTGATCATGGCCCACTGGCGTGGGGAAAAAAAACCAAGCTCCCCTGACCCTGTCCTGGTGCCATAGTCGCACAGGTACTCATTGATGGCCCTCTGCTGCGTGTGCAGCCGCTGCAGCATGGCCAACGTTGAGTTCCACCTGGTGGGCATGTCACAGATTAGGCGGTTCTTGGGCAGGTTAAACTCCTTTTGGAGGTCCGTCAGCCGAGCACTGGCATTATATGACCGGCGGAAATGCACACAGACTTTCCTGGCCTGCCTCAGGACATCCTGTAAGCCCGGGTACCTGCCCAAGAACCGCTGCACCACCAAGTTAAGGACGTGAGCCAAACAGGGCACATGGGTGATTTGTCCCTGTCGGAGGGCAGAGAGGAGGTTGGTGCCATTGTCGCAAACCACCATTCCTGCCTTAAGTTGGCGTGGCGTCAACCACCTCTGAACCTGCCCCTGCAGAGCTGACAGAACCTCTGCCCCAGTGTGGCTCCTTTCCCCCAAGCACACCAGCTCAAGCACCGCATGGCATCTTTTGGCCTGCGTACTTGCGTAGCCCCTTGAACGCCTACGGAGCACCGCTGGTTCCGAGGAAGAGGCCATGGAGGAAGAAGAAGAGGAGGGGGTGAAGGAGAGAGGTGTGTCACAATCAGCATTTTGGAGGCGTGGTGGAACAACCTCCAACACTACTGCACCTTGTCCTGCATCCTTCCCAGCTGCCAGTGGCTCACCCAATGCGCCGTGAAACTTAGGTAACGTCCCTGTCCATGCCTGCTGGACCATGAGTCAGCGGTAATATGCACCTTACCGCTGACCGCCCTGTCCAGCGAGGCATGGACATTGCCTTCCACATGCCAGTAGAGAGCCGGAATCGCCTTCCGTGAGAAAAAGTGGCGTTTGGGTACCTGCCACTGAGGAACCGCACATTCCACAAACTCACGGAAGGGGGCAGAGTCTACCAACTGAAAAGGCAGCAGTTGAAGTGCTAGCAATTTTGCCAAGCTAGCATTCAACCGCTGGGCATGTGGATGGCTGGGAGCAGACTTCTTTCGGCGGTGCAGCAGCTGGGGCAGGGAAATTTGCCTGGTACAATCTGACGTCGGTGTACCAAAAGCAGATTGCCCACAAGTACTTGGCTGTGACACACCTAATTCTACACCTTCATTCCTCTCTCTGCAGGTCTCAGAGAGGACTGGAGGTCTAGTGGGGTTGGAAATCTCAGCTGATGAGGAGCAAGGAGAGATCCTCTTTGTTCTTTGGTGTGGGTCTTTTAGATACGCTTGCCAACAAACTGCATGGCAGGTCAACATATGTCTGGTCAAGCATGTGGTACCCAAGCGGGAGATGTTTTGGCCACGTGAGATACGCTTGAGACATATGTTGCAAATAGCAGCGGTGCGATCTGATGCACTCGTCTCAAAAAAGGCCCACACCAAAGAACTTTTTGAATAACGCGCAGAGACTGCAGCGCCCTGCACATGTGGAGCTTTGGGGTGTGATGCAGTCAATGTGCTGCCCTTAGACTGGCCCCTGGAGGGCATCCTGCCTCGTTGGTGATGTGCCGCCTCCTCCTCCTCCTCCTCCTCCTCCTCCTCCTCCTCTCTCCTATCAGGCACCCACGTTGAGTCAGTGACCTCATCATCCCCTCCCTCCTCATCACTGGAGCAAACCTGGTAGTATGCTGCAGCAGGGGGAGCATGACTGCCAGATTGCTGTCCTTCTTGGGCACCCCCTCTGTCCGTGCTCATGTTACTGCCTTCATCGAGCTCAGTATCATCATCAGAGCCTTCCAAACGCTGGGCATCCTCCTGGAGCATGTACCCAACACTGTGGTCAAACAGTTCGAGGGACTCCTCAGGAGGACATGGTGGAGCTAGGGAAGGAGTCACTGATGACATTGAGCTGAGGGAAGAGGCCGCTGCTTTGACAGACAAAGCACCCTGGGCATGGGTGAGAGAGGATGAGGAGGATGAGGACGGCTTGGTCATCCACTCGACCAAGTCTTCCGCATGTTGCGGCTCAACACGGCCAGCTGCCGAAAAAAAGGCCAAGCGTGTCCCATGGCCACGTGCTAATGAGGATGCACCGTCTCCACGACCAGCACTAGACACAGAGCCTGCTTGCCCTCTCTTATTGGCTTGTGACTGTCTGCCTCTCCTTCTTGGCCTTCCAGACATACTAATGGCCTGTAGCTGCACTAAGCTGGGATAGAACACCAGTAATTTTCTTCAGGTAGCTTTATATACTGTAACCAGACAAGCCTGCCTGTCAGTAGGAAGATAACAGGAATGGATCTAGCTGAACACTGTGAGCAGGACGCACTGTACTAAATGTAAATAGTCTAGCTGCCTGACCGTGGTACTAATAGGACCAAATAGAACACCAGTAATTTTCTTCAGGTAGCTTTATATACTGTAACCAGACAAGCCTGCCTGTCAGTAGGAAGATAACAGGAACGGATCTAGCTGAACACTGTGAGCAGGACGCACTGCACTAAATGTAAATAGTCTAGAAGATAACAGGAACGGATCTAGCTGAACACTGTGAGCAGGACGCACTGCACTAAATGTAAATAGTCTAGAAGATAACAGGAACGGATCTAGCTGAACACTGTGAGCAGGACGCACTGCACTAAATGTAAATAGTCTAGCAGATAACAGGAACGGATCTAGCTGAACACTGTGAGCAGGACGCACTGCACTAAATGTAAATAGTCTAGAAGATAACAGGAACGGATCTAGCTGAACACTGTGAGCAGGACGCACTGCACTAAATGTAAATAGTCTAGAAGATAACAGGAACGGATCTAGCTGAACACTGTGAGCAGGACGCACTGCACTAAATGTAAATAGTCTAGAAGATAACAGGAACGGATCTAGCTAAACTGAATACAGTGTATATATATATATATGCAACACCTGGGATGCATATATACACAATACACTGTAAGTGCAGCTAACTGACTGACTGTTCTGCCTAATCTATCTAACTCAAATCAAATGACACTGTCTCTCTCTCTCTCTATCTCTCAGCACACCGGAACACACACTACACAGGGCCGCCGTGCAGGCGGCCTTATATAGTGTGGGGCGTGTACTAAATCCCCTGAGCCATAATTGGCCAAAGCCACCCTGGCTTTGGCCAATTACAGCTCTCTCTACTGACGGCGCTGTGATTGGCCAAGCATGCGGGTCATAGTGCATGCTTGGCCAATCATCAGCCAGCAATGCACTGCGATGCCGCAGTGAATTATGGGCCGTGACGCGCCACACAAATTTGGCGCGAACGGCCCATATCGTTCGCAATTTGACGGACGGTCGAACAGCCGATGTTCGAGTCGAACATGGGTTCGACTCGAACACGAAGCTCATCCCTACCATACAGTGATCGGAGAACTCTACCGCATGCAGCACAGGAGCCGCAAAGGCAGAGTCCCCCTTCAAAAAAACCTATCTAACCTACTCTTACAGCTGCCTCGGGTATAGGTGAAACCCGTGAGATTGGGGAGACGGCAAACGTGCGCATCCACCAATCCGGCTTCCCTAACTATAGTATTCAGAAAAATACTATCATATCCCAGGGGGCCCGAGGCACCTGCCCGATCCTTTGATCTGGTGATCATGTTAAAATCACCGCCAAAGACCACCTGCTGGGACGTAAAAAGATAAGGCTTGACTGCCGTAAGAAGGCTCTTCCTGTCCCTCTTGGACTGGGGACCATAGAAATTGATGAGCCGAAGGAATTGCCCCCTCACGACAGCGTCCACCACCAGACACCTACCAGTCTCCACTTCAATTACTCGTCGGCAAGCCACCGGACCAGTCTTAAAAAGGACCGCAACTCCACTGCAGGGCTCGGCCGCAAGAGACCAGAGGGAGGGCCCACATCTCCACTCCCTCTTTGCCAAATGCACCTCTGCCACCGATGCTAGCCAGGTCTCCTGCAAAAACAAAATGTCAGCCTCAATCTGGCTGAGAAAAGTGAAGGCCGCAAAACGAGCCGCCACAGAACGAACACTTGCGACGTTAATAGTCGCAAGGCGTATTGGAGAGGGTACTGCCATCATTAGTAATTGGATGGTTTACGTTCTCCTCTGTTACCCAAAAACCTAAAAATCTTCACTTTCCTCTGAATCAGAGAAAAACCAGTAGCGGTTATGGAGAGTAAGAGGGGGATCTCCACCACCTCCCGCTACTGGTACCTTCCTCTTCCTTTTTTTCTTATTGGTTTTCTTTTTAGTCCACCCCTCTTCCAGGACCTCCTCCCCGCCTCCATCCTCGGAGTGCCCGCTTGAGGCCTCCTTCGGACGCTTAAAAAGGCCCTTACCAGGACCAGAGGTGTCCATCTGGTCCTGATCAACAGGAACGGGTAAGGAACAAGAGGGACCAGGGACAGGGGAGGGAGCAGCGGGCAGGGGACAAGAGAGGAGGGACAGGGGAGACAGAGACAGACAAAGGAGGGGAAGGAGGGGGTGGGGGCAGGGGAGGGCAAATGGGCAGGGGGAGGGATCCCAGGACCACTCCTCCCAGATGACTTTGGGGGACCCATAGGTTTTGATTGGGCACCGATTGGAGCGGGGGGACCGGCCTTCCGACACTGGGTGCAGCCGGAGCCGCAACATCCCCCGGCCTATGCCTGCTCGCTCTCTGCCTCTGTGGGAGAGGATCAGGTGGGCCTGACTGAGCCCCAGGACCCGTAGGACCAGCAGTTGGTCCAGACCCCCCATTCCCCTGCCCCCCAGCTTGACCAGAACCACACTCTTCTGACCCATACCCCCGGAAGGCCTTCGGGCACCGGCTGAAGGGGTGACCCAGTTCCCCACACAGGTTGCAAACTATCAACCTGCAGCTGTCAGGCGAGTGCCCGAAGCCATTGCACCTCACGCAGCGTGGCATGGTACAATCTGCGCTGAGGTGCGCCGGGCTGCCGCACTTAAAGCAGCGCCGAGGCTGGCCAGGGTAAAACACCAAGATCCTGTCCCTGCCAATGAAGGCACTGCCAGGGACATGCATGACGCTGTTGCCCTGCCTTTTCAGGCGGATCTTGGCTGTCCACGCCCTGGTCCAAACCCCACGCTCGTCCAACACTTTCTTTAGTGGACTCTGCAGCTGCCCGTACCGCCCGAGCCAGGTCATTATATCCTCGGGCGGCAGAGACTCGTTTCTCACGAGTACTGTCAGGGTTTTCACCTCCTCTTGGCGGGACAGAGGGACCACCCTAATGTTCTTCCAGGGGTCTGATTTCCTCAAAATCTCATAGATAGTAAGGAACATTTCCATCGTCACCGAGGAAACGAAACTGATGTCAAACTCCCTGGAGTTTGTGGGGTGAATGACAGCAAAGAGGTCCGAAACTTTGAACCTTGCTGCCAACACCCAATCAATAATCTGTCCTCTGGTGGGGCACTGCCCTTCCCCTTCCCATTTCAGCTGGACCACGTTTCGTCTCCTTCTCTCTGGACCCCCTGTACCCCTTGACCAGGCACCGCCACCCTGCGCCTTTGTCTGCCGGGGGGGCCCGAAAATTCTGGGCCCCGAACCGGACATACAGGGGGGCCAGAGGGACACTGGCACCAGCCACCTGGGCGAAGGACCTCCCTTCCTTCAGGGCCCTCAGAAGACCCGCCTCTTGTGGCTGGTCAAGCAAAACAACTGGGGCCGGGGGAGGCCCCTCCACAGAAACACCATTCCCCACAGCCCCGCCCACCTCCTCATCCACAACGCCCTGGGGTTGAGAACCCCCCACTTGCCTCCCCTCCTTCCTCCTTACAACCTGGGGTGGAGGCACATTTGGGGTACCCCCCAAGATGGCCGCCAAATGGCTGTCCTGCAAGCTGTCCCAATCCGCAGGGACAGCGTTAGCAGCACCACCCCCCACCTCCATACCATCCTGACCTGCAGCATGCTCCTGAGAGCCTTCTAACATTTTAATAAAGTTTAGTGCTGGGGAATCCTCCTGCAGCACCTCCATCCTACTCTCCCCCCAGTCAACTGAACGTTGGCCTGCGGGTAATTCTACCATAGACCCATCCCCCACATCTCCCCCCACCTCCTGACCTGATAGCAAACCGGAAACTGCGAGGGATACTGGCCGGAAGTGCTCCCGAACCACCTCCAGTGGCTCCTCCAGCAGGCCCGCCCCTCCCGGACCCTCCCCCAACTCGCGGGTGACGCCCGCCTCGGCTCCGGCGCCATTAGCCACCATCGAGGCACTTGGAGCCTGTGGACCATCTTCCCCTGCATCTTGCAGAGGAAGTGATCCATCCACACCCTCCGTACTATCCCCTCCTGTTACCACCTCCCCCACAACTACAGCTGAACCAGGAATCACTGCCGAAGTCTCTGCGCTAAGTCCTCCACGTGTCTCCCCCTCCCCCATGGCGTGTGTTTGTGCGGCGGCCGCCATCTTGGCCGGACTGCCCTGCACTTGCCGCACACACACCGGGATCACTGGGTTCACCTGCTGGATAGTCCCGTCAGTCTCTCCTGGCTTGTTAGCCTCCTCCATTGGGTCTTCCCCATGGGAATGCTGAACCCCATCCGTGGCCATGTTTAGCCTTGCAGCCACCAGCGGCTTTAGTAGCACCACCGGTGTCAAACCCGCCCTGCCTCCTCCAACCGCACCTGGCTCCAGTGAGACTGAATCATCGGGTGCCCTACACGGATCCACCTGTGCCCCTGCCACAGACACAGGCTGGGAAACAACAGGGATCCGGGGACCCTCCTCAGCCTCACGAGCAGAGATCATACCGGGCTGGGGGGCTACACCACCGCTGGCCTCCACTGCCTCCTCCATTGGCTCTGATCCTGGCTCCGCATCACTCCTTCCCACCGGCGGGACCTGCGGGGGGGGCTGACTTCCGCGTCTCGCGGCCTGGGTCCCCTCCTGGCTGGCTCTCCTGATCTCCCTGCGGACCTCCAGGAGAAAACCCCTCTCTCAAACGCCACGCTCACATAGACCATCCAATAGGTCCCAGTCATCAGCGCATTGCGCTTTTAGGAGCTCGATTGCCTCTCGAAACTCCCGTCTTTTGGAGCTATTGGCTCTGTCCCGACGATTCCGAAGATCGGACAACACTTCCATTTTCTTCTGGAAGGCCAAGGAAGCCTTTTGGATGAGGCCCTTCACCTTTGCCCTCCTCCTCTTCAGCTTCGGCGGGTCCTCGCCGGGCTGTGCTCGGGTCCAGTCCAGCAACGTAAACTGAGTCCCCAGAAATAGTTTCTCCTCCCTGGACAGATTCTTCAGCCCAGGGATGGACTGCAGACTCCCAGGCCGGGCCAGCTGCCCTGAGCCTGGGCTTGAGGAAGCCATCGCTCCCCTCTCTCCAAAGCTTTCCTGGATCTAGCAGAGCTCCAGCAGCACGCGTCTTACTCCTACAAAGATTGGAGCTGGAAATTTTTATTTTTAAAAAACTGCTTCCAAAATTATAAGTACATGTACATAACAAACGCAAATTAAACATAGACCATACAGGCTCAAAACAACAAACTTATAACAAACCCTCAGCTCTTTAACTTAGAAAAATAAACAAGTACCAATCCTGGGGTACCTACGTCATTTTTACATACAATATATTACAAACGACTGGCGTACCACCTACTGGCTTCACCCATAATTGAGGAGCCACTGCAGGACATAGGTCATCGCCAAGTAAACTTAACTACTTATATATATATACTAACACTATATATACTAACACTAAATAACACAACACACTTCACTGCAATACACGTCACACCATTTTTACAGGCGAGAACGTATAGACCAGGTCTGTCTGCAACCTTATATCAAAAATAACCAAATACAAAATCTAAGGGAAGTGGAAAGAATAGAAAGAACCACCACCCTTTCAAGGGAGAGAGTCTGGCTCAAGGAGGCTGGAAGTTAAAACCCCTCCATAAACGGGCACACCTTTCCGCCCCGACTCTCTCTCTTTCCAGACTCCTTACCTTCACCAGTTCCTGAGAGACATCACCCACCACCTCATGCACCGACAGGATTTTGCCCCTAGTGGACACCAAACACCTAGCGTGCCAAGTGTAATAGAGCACAACTGTACTGACTAGAAAAAGTGACGATAACTCAAAACCCCTGTGAACTCTGAAGTTACCGTACACCCTCTCAGAAAGGGACAAGGCCGAGAGGCGGGGATAGCCGATGGCATCCTCCACTCCCCTCAGAACCTCCAGGTTGAAGGGGCACTGGACCAAGAAATGGTCCATGGTCTCCAGTACCCCCCCACACTCCTGACGAGGACAGTCTCTGTCATCCAGGTTCCGGTACTTTAGGTTTGCACGGACGTAAAGGCGTCCATGGAACGCCCTCCATGCAAGGTCCCAAAACTTCGGTGGAATTCTCGGGGAATTCAAGAGGGCTAGCCCCTCCCCGAGGACTCTCTCCGGGCAGTCCCTCAAAGCCAGTGGCTTCAAAATGTCAGAGGCCATGACCCTCGAGTGCAGCTCGCGCCGACCCATAGAGCCCACCTCAAGGGCAGTTATCCGCCACTGCCTCAGTACCTTCAGTGCCTGTGGGACATAGGACGGGAGATACCCATGCGATCTACGCAGATCACCAGGCCTCCCCCCATCCTCCCACTCGCTCAGAAACAGCAAGAGCCAGCCCTTGCATGAACGCTCCCACAGCGAAGGCACGTCCACAAAGATAGACTGGAGGTTGAACTTTACAAACACGACAGTGAAAAACACTACCGGATTGACCATGTCCAACCCCCCATGCCTCCGCTGCCAGTACGTGACCTCCCTTTTAATCAAATTCAGTCTGTTTCCCCACAAAAGCAGGAAAAACAGACTATAGATTCGAGCATAGAGAGATACTGGCAAAAGACAGACGTAGCTGACATAGAGAAATTCAGGCAGCAAGTATGTTTTGATCAGGCTTACCCTTTCCCTCAATGACAGCTTCCAGCCTCTCCAGGCGTTCACTTTCCGAGACGCACCAACCAACCTGCTCTCCCAGTTTAGTTTGGGATAGTCCTCCGGGCCGAAAAAGATGCCTAAAATTTTGATTTTTGGCTGGGGCACCGGGAAAACGTCCGGAAGGGCAAACTGCTCGCCCTCCCTTCCCAACCAGAGAACCTCACTCTTCTCCCAGTTGACCAGCGAACCAGATGCCTCGGAGTAGCCCCCAATCTGTGTTTCCACAAACTGGGCCTTCTCTCGGCTAGACACCACCACCGAGACATCGTCCGCATAGGCCAACACCCTCACTGCCAAATCTGAGCCACTGCAAGGCTCCACCGGGACCCCCCTCAAACGCCCGCAGTCAAGCCTCTTCACAAAGGGATCTACCGCAAAGACGTAGAGAAGGGGACTCAGCGGGCAACCCTGCCTGACACCAGAGTCCACAGGAAAGCAGGGACTCGTCCAACCATTGACAAGAGGGAAGCTCTCCGCCCCTCTGTATAAAACCTTAAGCCAATCCACGAATTGGTCAGGCAGGCCGTATCTTCTCAGGAGAAGCCAGAGATACTCGTGGCTCACCCGCTCAAAAGCCTTTGCCTGATCCAATGCCAGCAGGTACCGCCCATCACCCGTTGCCCTGCACCTTTCCACGGCCTCCCGGACGCTCAGGACAGCACTAAATGTGCTACGGCCAGGAACTGCGCAGTGCTGGGAGACTGACAGTAACTCGTCAGCGACAGCTGACATACGTGAAAATAATATCTTCGCCAGTATCTTCCTATCCCTGGTGAGAAGGGCAATGGGACGCCAATTCTCAATAACGGACGAATCTTTCCCCTTTGACAGGAGGATCAGAGCTGACCTTCTCATCGAGGGAGGCAGCAGGCCGTTGGCCAAACACCCACAGAACACCTCCCTCAGCAGAGGGGCCAAGAGACCCTTAAAGGTTTTATAGAACTCAGCCGTAAGACCACCAGGCCCAGGCGACTTCTTTGGTGACAATGAGTCAATGGCCCGCTCAACCTCAGTGACTGAAATCTCATCTGTCAAAGAGTCAGGGAGGTTAGACCCCGCACGGAGCGGAGTCCCATCAAGGAAGTCCCTGACTTTCTCTATATCTAGAGGCTTCTTCTTTAGGAGGTCCGAAAAATGGTCCCTGATGACCCCCAGGATCCCTGATTTGGACCGCACCAGTGATCCAGAGGAATCCCTCAGGCCATGCACGACCTTCGAACTCACCGCCTCACCACAGTTCTTGTAAGGATCCGGGGAGGAAAACTTCCCGTAATCCCTCTCAAGGACCAGGGAGGCGAGACGGTCATACTGACACTCCCTCATCTGAAGCTTCAGATCGGATATCTGCTCCTGAGGGCCCCCAAAGGAAATCAGGTCATCCAGGCGCCTGCGCAACCTCTGGTAGGCCAGGTACTTGGAACATGCCCGGTACCTAGAGACCCTACGGAAAAAGCCCTCCGACCTTTTCTTCACTACTTCCCACCATTCCTGGCGGGAGCAGCCGCTCTCAAGGAGCGAGGCCTGTTCCGTAAGAAAGGTCTCATAGGCTTCCCTGACCTCAGAGTCCTCGAGCAGCGACCCATTCAGTCGCCACAAACCCTTCCCTTTCTGGGGGGTTTCGGCCACATTCAGAGTCACAGATACCATACAGTGATCGGAGAACTCTGCCTTTGTGGCTCCTGTGCTGCATGCGGTATAGTCCCCCTTCAAAAAAAACCTATCTAACCTACTCTTACAGCTGCCTCGGGTATAGGTGAAACCCGTGAGATTGGGGAGACGGCAAACGTGCGCATCCACCAATCCGGCTTCCCTAACTATAGTATTCAGAAAAATACTATCATATCCCAGGGGGCCCGAGGCACCTGCCCGATCCTTTGATCTGGTGATTATATTGAAATCACCGCCAAAGACCACCTGCTGGGACGTAAAAAGATAAGGCTTGACTGCCGTAAGGAGGCTCTTCCTGTCCCTTTTAGATTGGGGACCGTAGAAGTTGATGAGCCGAAGGAATTGCCCCCTCACGACAGCGTCAACCACCAAACACCTACCAGTCTCCACTTCAATTACTCGTCGGCAAGCCACCGGACCAGGCCTAAAAAGGACCGCAACTCCACTGCAGGGCTCGGCCGCAAGAGACCAGAGGGAGGGCCCACATCTCCACTCCCTCTTTGCCAAATGCACCTCTGCCACCGATGCCAGCCAGGTCTCCTGCAAAAACAAAATGTCAGCCTCAATCCGGCTGAGAAAAGTGAAGGCCGCAAAACGAGCCGCCACAGAACGAACACTTGCGACATTAATAGTAGCATGGCGTATTGGAGAGGGTACTGCCATCATTAGTAATTGGATGGTTTACGTTCTCCTCTGTTACCCTACACCTAACAATCTTCACTACCGTCTGAATCTGTGAAGAACCAGTAACGGTTGTGGAGGACGAGAGGAGCATCCCCCGTTACTGGCACCTTCCTCTTTCTTTTTTTATTTTTATTTTTTTTAACCCAACCCTCCTCCTCCTGGAACACCCTCCCACCTTCCTCTTCGGAGTGCCCGCTTGAGGCCTCCTTGAGGCGCTTCAAAAGGCCCTTACCGGGCCCTGAAGTGTCCATCCTGTCCTGATTAGCCGAATCAGGCGGGGGACGAGAGGGACCAGGGACAGGAGAGACAACGGACGTGGGAAGGGAGGGGGACAAAAGAAGGGGGACAGGGGGGACAGGAACAGAGAAAGGAGGGGAGGGAGGGGATGGGACAGGGGAGGGGGGGTGGAGCAGGGGGGGCCAAATGAACAGGGAGAGGAGCCCAACTGCGGGTGAAGCCGAGCCATCCCTCTCCTCCAACCCACCACCTGCATCCACCAAAACATCCACCCCCATAGCCTCCTCGGAACCCAAGTCCGCTACCGGAGTCTCTACAGGGAGTCCAGACAGATCCTGCCCCTCCCCCTCGGCGTGTGTCAGTGCAGCGGCCACCATCTTGGCTGGTCCGCCCTGCACTACAGGGACACACGCAGGGTTCACCGGGGCACACTGGGGATCGGCAGTCCCGGGCTGTTCAGTAGCCAGAGTCACATCCAACCGGGTCTTCAGTGTGGTGGGCAGTAAAGGTGACAGTACTACCACCGGCTTTCTGATCACCGCCCTGCTCCCATCAGCCGCACCTACCACCTGCTGCACTGCTTCCTCGGGTGCCCTACCCGGCTCTACCTGTTCCCCAGCCTTAGCTTCAGGCTGGGCTGACACAGGGAGCCGGGGACCCTCCACAGCTTCACATGCAGGGGCTGTGCCTGGCCGGGAAGCCTCCATACTGCCGCCGGTCTCCATCACACCATCCACTTCCTCTGGCTCCACAGGAACCGGCACACACTCTCCTACCTCCGCCTGTGAGGCCTGCAGGGAAGGCTGACCCCCTCGTCTCGCAGCCTGGGTTCCCTCCTGGCTGGCTCTCCGGATCTCCCGGCGCACTTCCAGGCAGAAGCCTCTCTCCCCGATGCCGCGCTCACACAGCCCATCCACGAGGTCCCAATCCACCGCACACTGCGCCTTGAGGAGCTCAATTGCTTCCTTAAACTCCTTTCTCCTGGAGCTATTGGTCTTATCCCGCCTGTTGCGGAGATCCGATAGTACCTCCATTTTCCTGCAAAATGCAGCAGAAGCCTTCTGTATTAGGCCCTTTACCCTCGCTCTCCTCTTCCTCGTTTTGGAGGGATCTTCTCCTGGCTGGGCCCGGGTCCAGTCAGAGATGGAAAACTGGGTCCCCAGGAACAGCCTCTCTTCCCTGGACAAATTCCTCAGACCAGGGATGGTCTGGACGTCTCCAGGCCGGGCCAGCTGCCCCGAGCCTGGGCTGGAGGAGGCCATGGCTCCCCCTCTCTCTCAGCACTCTGGTTCTCAGGGAGCACCAGCAGCACGCGTCCTACTCCTTCCAAAGTTGGAGCTGGATATTTTTTAATATTTAACTGCTACCATATTTACAAAACTTAAACATAATATTACAGACTTTCTACATATAACTTTAAACAAACTTATTAACACATCTTCCAACACCAAGCTCACCGGTACAGCTCAAATCACAGGGCCACTAATTAAAGTAGACCCGTTTAGAACCATACAGGATCATAGCCCTTACATGGTATCATCATCATACTCCTCTCCTGAAGAGAAATAGCCTTTGCCATAATCTCTTCTAATAACCCCACCAGAGCCTAACACAGGAACTGGTTCTTTAGGAACCTTTTTCTTTTTTTTGTGGCTCTTCTTCTTCCTGATGGTTACCCACCCAGAACCATCTGCTATAGGGACCTCCTCACCCTCCCCATCAGACAACACTCTCTTTTGAGTCCCCTTCACCGATACCTCCATACTTTCCTCCCCTGTCGAGGAGTCAGATTGAACACTCCGGGGGTAAGGAACAAGGGGACGGGTAGAGGAAAGCCCCACTGAGGGACTAGGCTGGGGTTGGGAAGTCACTACCACAGAAGAAGCACAGAAGACCCCCCTGGCTTGCAAGGCCCAGGAGGTCTAGGAGGACTGGGAGGCTTAGGGGGCTTTTTCCCCTCAGGAAGCCCTGAACCAGAATTCCCTACAACAGGAGCCTGTGCACCCTGACGCTCCACCACCTCAGTACCCTCAGTCACCACCTGCCTTCTCCTAGCCGGTCTCTGCTCCCAGGGTAGCGGAACTTCCCTTCCACCAGAAGCATCACCAGCAGGAGGCTCTGTCCTGTGGGCCCTGGGGCACCGACTAAATGGATGCCCCATTTTGCCACACAGGTTGCACTGAATTAAACCACAGGTTTCACTTGAGTGCCCGAACTTGTTGCACTTAATGCAACGCACAACTGTGCAATCCGCACTAAGATGGGTCGGGCACCCACATTTGAAACACCTACGGGGCTGACCGGGATAGAACACCAGGATCCGGTCTCTGCCAATAAAGGCACTGCCTGGAATATGAGAGACAGTATTACCCTGTCTCCTCAACCGGATCCTGGCGTTCCAAGCTCCCGTCCACACCCCGCGCTCATCTAGGCCCTTTTTCAGGGGGCCCTGCAGCTGACCATGTCTTGCCAACCATGTTACTATGTCTTCTTGAGGCAGACTCTCGTTTCTTACAAGGATGGTGATGTTTTTCACATCCTCCTGCCTACTAAGAGGGATGACCCGAAACCCCTTCCAGGGATCACCGCCCCCAATGATCCCAAAAGAGGTTATAAAAAGCTCCATAATCACAGGACTTGTGAAGCTTAAATCAAAATCTGGGGATCCGCTGGGATGGATAACAGCGAAGATCTCCGAGACCTTGATGGACAAAGACAAAACCATATCCACCACTTGCCCTCTAGTAGGGCACTGCCCCTCCCCCTCCCATCTCAATTGCACCACGTTCCTCCGCTTGTACCCCGGGCCACCTGTACCCCTTGACCAACCATTCGCCCCCCCGAAATTGATCCGCCGGGGGGGCCCGAAAATTACGGGCGCCGAACTGGTCATACAGGTGACCCAGGGCAGCTCGGGAACCGGCCACATTGGCATATGACCGGTGTTCACCCAGGGCCGTTAACAGAGTCACCTCCGGTGTACCCCTCAAAATCTGCCCAGGAAGGGGGGCACCCTGAGGAGAAACAGGAGGAACAACCACAGGGGAAACCCCCACCACCCCCTGAGCCCGGGAAGCACCCCCAGACACAACCTGCACCTCTAAGGAATCCCCCTCCACAGACTTATCTGAGAGATGTTCCAAAAGAGCATCCCAATCCTCAGGCCACTCCTCCCCCACCTCCATGTGAGCCCCACCAGACTCCATCTCACTCGGATCTTGCTTCTGCTGGGAACCCTCCAAGCACCTAATGAAGGCCATTGCGGGCTCCTCCACCCCCAACGGCCCCATAGGACAGTCCCCCCAAGAGGAATCCTGAGCAGGTGGTAACATGCTAGATCCCTCCACGCATTCCTGGGGACACGGAATGCCGGAAGTATCTTCATTCCCCGCTTCCGGGACTACCACCGGCATCTCCGTAGCCCCGCCCACCACAACTCCGTCATTTTCACGGGCTTCTGGCATAACTCCTTTGTTTACAACCGCAGCCCCGCTCACCTCAACTCCGTCATTTTCGCGGGCTTTCTCCCGCCCCACCCCCTGCAAAGTTGGCCCACCCACCTCCCGCTGGGAAGATGGCGTTCTACCCATAGTGTCCACCATTACAGGAGTCAGTTCACCAGCGGCCATCTTAGTACCCTTTTCAGGAACGGCCACACCAGCCTGGCTGCTTCCACCCACCCCCGATGCTTTCCCCCTACCCTGGGACCGGCTTACAGCAGTGGTGGCCGACAGAACAGCTGACGGCCCACCCTGCTCACGGACCACACCAGGGATCATCGGGGGCTTCACAGCACTCTGAATGGGTAAGTTCAGTCTTTTCTTGTCTGTTGGTAGTTTGGAAAGCCTAACTACCGGCTTCATCTGCATTCCTTAGAGGTGCCCTGCTCCTGGTTACCGGCTGCATCCCGGGAACCCTTCTGGCCTAACTCAGCACCAGCCTCTCTCACAGGCTGTGGCTTAGCAGGCACACAGGGAACCTCCGCTGCACCTGAACCAGGGCTAGCACTTCTATCTGCTTTCATGGAGCCACTCTCACCAACAGTCTTTCTCTCCACCTTTCCTCCAGCATCCGAAGCTGCCACCTTCATCGCTGACACTGTCCTTACTTTCCCGGCCTCTGGAGCTGCCACCACTGCAGGATCCTTCTTTCCTCCAGCATCTGAAGCTGCCACCTTCATTGCTGTCTTTACTTTCCCGGCCTCTGGAGCTGCCACCACTACAGGGTCCTTCTTCTCCATCCCTCTCTCTGGAGCTGCCACCTCCACAGCAGGGTCTTTCACCACTCTCTCAGCCTCTGGAGCTGCCCCTTCCATGGCAGAGTCTTCGTCTCCCGCTTCCATAGACTGCGAAAGGCGCAGATTACGCCGCCTCACAGTTTGGGAGCCCTCCTCACATGCTGCACGAATCGTGCGATCTATACCGCATAGAAAGTCTCTTTCCTCCGCACCAGATCTGGTAAGAGCTGACAACAGATCTGCGATCTTTCCACATTGCTTCTTCAAGCCCTCTATGGCAGACTTGAACTCAATTCTTTTCCCAACGCTAGCTTTGTGTCTTCTATTTCTTAGCTCTGCCAGCAACTGCATTCTCTCACAAAATGCCTGCATAGCCTTCACCATCAGAGCCTTAGCTGCTTCTATCCTTTGTGTTGTTTGCAACACATCTTCTCCCGGCTGTTCCAAGGTCCAGTCCGCAAGGTCGAGCTGGTCCTCCAGGAACTGCCTCTCTTTCTTTACCAGTTCCCGGAACCTAAGGGTTCCCTGCGAGCTTCCAGGCTGGGGAGCAGGCCCCTGACCTGGGCTGGAAGAAGCCATTCCCTCCTCCTTCCTCTGGAGGTCTGGAGCACCAAACGAACACAGCCACTACTATGGCTGCAGGCACCAGACTTGCCCTCCAATAGATCCTCGTTAAAGGATTTAAAGTGTACTCATTCCAATTACAGGGCCTCGAAAGAGTCCTGTATTGATATTTTTCGTCACTACCTCCCTGAGTCGGGAGTGGGTAATTTGCGCGCCTGCTGCCTTCCTTGGATGTGGTAGCCGTTTCTCAGGCTCCCTCTCCGGAATCGAACCCTGATTCCCCGTTACCCGTGGTCACCATGGTAGGCGCAGAAAGTACCATCGAAAGTTGATAGGGCAGACATCCGAATGTATCGTCGCCGTCACGGGGACGTGCGATCGGCCCGAGGTTATCTAGAGTCACCAAAGCGGCCAGGGAAGGGGCCGGAGCCCCCGGGCCCCCGGATTGGTTTTGGTCTGATAAATGCACGCATCCCTGGGGGTCAGCGCTCGTCGGCATGTATTAGCTCTAGAATTACCACAGTTATCCAAGTAACAGATGGAGCGATCAAAGGAACCATAACTGATTTAATGAGCCATTCGCAGTTTCACTGTACCGGCCGTGTGTACTTACACGTGCATGGCTTAATCTTTGAGACAAGCATATGCTACTGGCAGGATCAACCAGGTAGCCCGTCCTCGGTCCGACAGCTTCCCCCGGGGGCCCGGGGGAAGGGCTGAGGGCCGTGGGCCGGGGTCGGGCGGCCGGCCGCCTCGCCGTGGGGGCGACCCTCGTGAGGCGGCCAGGCCCGGGGGCGACGCTTCCGTGGGGTGGAAGAGGCGGCGGGGAGGAGGGAGGATCGGCCGAAGCCTCCCCCTCGCCCGTCGGCCTCGACGTCGCGCTCTCAAGCGGCGGGTCCGCGGGAGGGTGCCTTGCTCGAGGTACCGGGGCTGTCGGAGATCATCTGCGCTCGGCCGCCGGGGCCCTGGAGCCGGCCTGGGCGAAGGGAGGGGCGTCCGGGAACGATCCGTCAAGACCGCCTGGTCGGCACCCTCGACCTCGCCCGGCGCGACCCCGCCGCCGGCGGCGTCCTTCTGACCGGCCTAATTCTCCTTCGGGTCCTGGCAGACTCACCGTCGGGGTCCGCGGGGGCGATCGGAGGACCACCCCGGGCGGGGTGGTGGGTCTCCTCCGGCCCCGTGACGAACCGGGGGACCCGCCGCCTGAACGGCGGGCCGACCGCGGAAGCCTTTCCCCGGGTGGACGGGAGGGGGGGTGGAGGCGCCCCTGGCGGTCCGCGACCTCCGGGGTCGGGTCCTGGGCGCTCCTTCCCCTCCCCGCCGGGAGGCGGTGGGCATCATCGGTCCGAGCGTGAGGCGTCCTGAGAACGTGGCACTCTGAAAATCACCTCCTCACATATATCCGCAGCAACCTTTACCGGAGCCCTCCCTCCCCGAAAATAGTTCCGGGGCGGAAGGGGAGGTCAGAGCGAAATCGGTCCGGGCTCCTGGAACTCCCTCCCGGCCTCGGCGGGCAAATCCGACCTCATACGCGAGCTCCGAGCTTTTTGGCCAGGAAAAACGGCAGACACCAATGTCCAGCTTGGAACGACTGGTCAGCTTGGCTTTAGCTGCGCGCGCCGGGGAAAGCTGCCAACTCTCTGGAGCGCTCCGCCGGCCTCAGACCGAGCCGAGGGCCGGGTAAGGCGGCAAACTCTCTGGAGCGCTCCGTCGGCCTCAGACCCAGCCGAGGGCCGGGGAAGGCGGCAAACTCTCTGGAGCGCTGGACCAGCTTGGGACCTAGCCTCAAGCCCCGCGGAGGGAGGGAGGAAGTTAGACGCTCAAGTCCAAAAGGTCAGCTTGGCTTTAGGCTTCGCTTTAGCGGACATTGGAGCACATTCATCCCGGTTATGTGCAGTCATCGCTGGTCAGCCCTGGGAGGTCTACCATGGGTCCTGGACGGTTCCTGGAGCCTCGTGGACGCCCCGGACCTTCGCGGTTACCCATGGCCGTGCGGTTAGCGGACGTTGGGACACATTTAATCCCGGTTAAGTGCGGTCTTCGCCGGTCAGCCCTGGGAGGTCTACCATGGGTCCTGGACGGTTCCTGGGGCCTCCTGGATATATTTTTATTTAGGAAACTACTACCAAATTAGACATAGAATACTGATCATACAACAGAAAACCATTTACATCATGGTATAGCAAACACTATTTGGTTATCTATATAAGACTTTTTTTGGCGTACCCACTGCTGGATTTATTAATACCATAACATCCACTGCAGGGAAAGGGGTCATGGCCATGGAAAACATATAATTTATTCAAACAAAAACTGAAAGAGAAACTAGAATATTGGCTTACCTTCTGCTGGAATCCTATGTACCAGGGTCCACTGCAGAATTAAGGTAATGGCCAACCATATCTATACAACATAACCTATATACATAATAATATTACACAGCACGTCACACCATTTTTACAGGCGAAGACGCATAGACTATAAATGTCTGTAACCTTATTTCAAAGAGAACATATTTCACAAAATCTAAGGGGGTGAGAAAGGATAGATAGGCCCACCACCCATCAAGGAAAGGGGTCTGGCTTCAAGGAGGCTGGAAGTTAAAAGCCCTCCACAAACGGGCACTCCTCTCCGCCCCGACCCTCTCCCTTTCCAGACGCCTTACCTTCACCAGCTCCCGAAAGATATCTCCCACCACCTCATGCACTGGCAGGATTTTGCCCCTTGTGGACAACAAACACCGAGCGTGCCAGGTGTAATAGATCACCGGGACGCCCCCCATCCTCCCACTCACTCAGGAACAGCAAGAGCTAGCCCTTGCATGACCGCTCCCACAACGAAGGCACGTCCACAAAGATGGACTGGAGGTTGAACTTTCCAAAGGTGACAGTGTAAAACACTATCGGGTTGACCATGTCCAACCCCCCATGCCTCCGCCGCCGGTACGTGACCTCCCTTCTGATCAGATTTAGTCTATTTCCCCACAGCAGCAGGAAAAACAGACTGTAGATCCGTGCATAGAGAGAACTTGGCAACAGACAAACGTAGCTGACATAGAGGAACTCAGGCAGCAAGTATGTTTTGATCAGGCTCACCCTTTCCCTCAGAGACAGCTTCCAGCTCTTCCAGGCATTAACTTTCTGAGTGGCACCCTTCAGCCTACTTTCCCAGTTTAGCTTGGGATAATCACCCGGGCCAAATATGATGCCAAGAATTTTAATTTCCGGTAGGGGCCTAGGAAAAACGTCCGGGAGGGCAAACTGTTCCTCCTCCCTTCCCAACCAAAGAGCTTCACTCTTCTCCCAGTTGACCAACGAACCAGACGCCTCAGAGTAGCCCCCGATCTGTGTTTCCACGAACCGGGCCTCCTCTCGGCTAGACACTACCACCGAGACGTCGTCCGCATAGGCCACCACCCTTACTGCCAGACCCGGGCCACTGCCGGGCTCCACCGAAACCCCCCTCAAATGCCCGCAATCAAGCCTCCTTACAAAGGGATCGACTGCAAAGACATAGAGCAGGGGACTCAGCGGGCAACCCTGCCTGACTCCAGAATCCACACAGAAGGGAGGGCCCACCCAACCATTGACAAGTGGGAAGCTCTCCACCCCTCTGTATAAAACCTCTAGCCAATTTACAAATTGGTCAGGCAGGCCGTACTTCCTCAGATGAAGCCATAGGTACTCATGGCTTACCCGGTCAAAAGCCTTTGCCTGATCTAATGCCAGCAGATACCGCCCATCTCCCGTTGCTCTGCACCGTTCCACGGCCTCCCGGACGTTCAGGACAGCACTAAATGTGCTACGGCCAGGGACTGCACAGTGCTGAGAGACAGACAGCAACTTGTCAGCCACTGCTGACATACGCGAAAACAGTATCTTTGCCAAGATCTTCCTATCTGTATTGAGAAGGGCGATAGGCCGCCAATTCTCTATGACAGACGGATCCTTTCCCTTTGACAGAAGAATCAGTGCTGACTTTCTCATTGAGGGAGGCAACAGGCCTGTGGCCAAACATTCAATGAACACCTCCCTCAAATGAGGGGCCAAAAGACCCTTAAAAGTTTTATAAAACTCAGCCGTGAGTCCATCGGGCCCCGGCGACTTTTTTGATGACAACGAGTCAATGGCCTGTTCTACTTCAGCAACTGTGATCTCCTCTACCAAAGAGCCAGGGAGGTCAGACTCCGCACGAAGCGGGGTCTCATCAAGGAAACCCCTGACTTTCTCTATATCTAGAGTAGGGATGAGCTTCGAGTTCGAGTCAAACTCATATTCGACTCGAACATTGGCTGTTCGCAAGTTCGCCGAACACCGAACAATTTGGGGTGTTCGCGGCAAATTCAAATGCCGCGGAACACCCTTTAAAAGTCTATGGGAGAAATCAAAAGTGCTAATTTTAAAGGCTTATATGCAAGTTATTGTCATAAAAAGTGTTTGGGGACCTGGGTCCTGCCCCAGGGGACATGGATCAATGCAAAAAAAAGTTTTAAAAACGGCCGTTTTTTCAGGAGCAGTGATTTTAATAATGCTTAAAATCAAACAATAAAAGTGTAATATCCCTTTAAATTTCGTACCTGGGGGGTGTCTATAGTAAAGGGGCGCATGTTTCCCGTGTTTAGAACAGCCTGACAGCAAAATGACATTTCGAAGGAAAAAACTCATTTAAAACTACCCGCGGCTATTGCATTGCCGTCAATACACATAGAAGTTCATTGATAAAATTGGCATGGGAATTCCCCACAGGGAAACCCCGAACCAAAATTAAAAAAAAAAAAAATGAAGTGGGAGTCCCCCTAAATTCCATACCAGGCCCTTCAGGTCTGGTATGGATATTAAGGGGAACCCCGGCCAAAATTTTAAAAAAAAATGACGTGGGGTTCCCCCTAAATTCCATACCAGACCCTTCAGGTCTGGTATGGATTTTAAGGGGAACCCCGCGCCAAAAAAAAAAAAAACGCCATGGGGTTCCCCCAAAAATCCATACCAGACCCTTATCCGAGCACGCAACCTGGCAGGCCGCAGGAAAAGAGGGGGGACGAGAGTGCGGCCCCCCTCCTGAACCGTACCAGGCCACATGCCCTCAACATTGGGAGGGTGCTTTGGGGTAGCCCCCCAAAACACCTTGTCCCCATGTTGATGAGGACAAGGGCCTCATCCCCACAACCGTGGCCGGTGGTTGTGGGGGTCTGCGGGCGGGGGGCTTATCGGAATCTGGAAGCCCCCTTTAACAAGGGGACCCCCAGATCCCGGCCCCCCCCTGTGTGAAATGGTAAGGGGGTACTTACCCCTACCATTTCACTAAAAAAGTGTCAAAATAGTTAAAAATGACAAGAGACAGTTTTTGACAATTCCTTTATTTAAATGCTTCTTCTTTCTTCCTTCATCTTCTTCTTCTTCTGGTTCTTCTGGCTCTTCTGGTTCTTCCTCCGGCGTTCTCGTCCAGCATCTCCTCCGCGGCGTCTTCTATCTTCTTCTCCTCGGGCCGCTCCACACCCATGGCATTGGGGGGGAGGCTCCCGCTCTTCTCTTCATCTTCTTCTTCATCCTCTTCTCTTCTTCCTTCTTCTCTTCTTCTCTGTTTCTCTTCTTAATTTTCTTCTCCAGGCCGCTCCGCATCCATGCATGGAGGGAGGCTCCCGCTGTGTGACGGCGTCTCCTCATCTGACGGTTCTTAAATAACGGGGGGCGGGGCCACCCGGTGACCCCGCCCCCTCTGACGCACGGGACATGACGGGACTTCCCTGTGGCATTCCCCGTGACGTCACAGGGAATTCCCGTCAAGTCACCGTGCGTCAGAGGGGGGTGGGGTCACCGGGTGGCCCCGCCCCCCATTATTTAAGAACCGTCAGATGAGGAGACGCCGTCACATAGTGGGAGCCTCCCTCCATGCCAGCATGGGTGAGGAGCGGCCCGGAAAAGAAAATTAAGAAGAGAAGAAGGAAGAAGAGAAGACGATGAAGAAGATGAAGAGAAGAGCGGGAGCCTCCCCTCATGCCATGGGTGCGGAGCGGCCCGAGGAGAAGAAGATAGAAGACGCCACGGAGGAGATGCTGGACGAGAACGCCGGAGGAAGAACCAGAAGAAGAAGATGAAGGAAGATAGAAGAAGCATTTAAATAAAGGAATTGTCAAAAACTGTCTCTTGTCATTTTTAACTATTTTGACACTTTTTTAGTGAAATGGTAGGGGTAAGTACCCCCTTACCATTTCACACAGGGGGGGGCTGGGATCTGGGGGTCCCCTTGTTAAAGGGGGCTTCCAGATTCCGATAAGCCCCCCGCCCGCAGACCCCCACAACCACCGGCCACGGTTGTGGGGATGAGGCCCTTGTCCTCATCAACATGGGGACAAGGTGTTTTGGGGGGCTACCCCAAAGCACTCTCCCAATGTTGAGGGCATGTGGCCTGGTACGGTTCAGGAGGGGGGGCCGCACTCTCGTCCCCCCCTCTTTTCCTGCGGCCTGCCAGGTTGCGTGCTCGGATAAGGGTCTGGTATGGATTATTGGGGGAACCCCACACCGTTTTTTTGTTTTTTTTTGGCGCGGGGTTCCCCTTAAAATCCATACCAGACCTGAAGGGTCTGGTATGGAATTTAGGGGGAACCCCACGTCATTTTTTTTTTTTTTATTTTGGTTCGGGGTTTCCCTGTGGGGAATTCCCATGCCGTTTTTATCAATGAACTTCTATGTGTATTGTCGGCAATGCAATAGCCGCGGGTAGTTTTAAATGGCTTTTTTTCCTTCGAAATGTCATTTTGCTGTCAGGCTGTTCTAAACACGGGAAACATGCGCCCCTTTACAGGCATACTATAGACACCCCCCAGGTACGAACTTTAAAGGGATATTACACTTTTATTGTTTGACTTTAAGCATTATTAAAATCACTGCTCCTGAAAAAACGGCAGTTTTTAAAACTTTTTTTTGCATTGATCCATGTCCCCTGGGGCAGGACCCAGGTCCCCAAACACTTTTTATGACAATAACTTGCATATAAACCTTTAAAATTAGCACTTTTGATTATTCATGTTCGTGTCCCATAGACTTTAACGGTGTTCGCGTGTTCGAGCGAACTTTTTTCCTGTTCGCATGTTCTGGTGCGAACCGAACAGGGGGGTGTTCGGCTCATCCCTAATCTAGAGACTTCTTCTTCAGGATGCATGCAAAATGGTCCCTGACGATACCCAGAATCCCCGGCCTGGACCGGACCAGAGACCCCTGAGAATCTTTCAGGCCGTGTATGGTCTTCGAACTCACGGCCTCACCACAGCTCTTGTAAGGATCTGGGGAGGAAAACTTCCCATAATCCCTCTCAAGGACCAGGGAGGCCAGACGATCATACTGGCACTCCTTCATCTGAAGCTTTAGATCAGATATCTGTTCCCGAGGGCCGCCAGAGGACACCAGGCGGTCCAGCTGCCTGCGCAGCCTCTGATAGGCCAGGTATTTGGACACTGTCCTGTACTTTGAAGCCCTACGGAAAAAGCCCTCCGACCTCTTCTTCACTACCTCCCACCATTCCTGGCGGGAGCAGCCGCTCTCAAGGAGCGAGGCCTGATCCGAAAGAAAGGCTTCAAAGGTTTCCCTAATTTCAGAGTCCTCAAGCAGCGACCCATTTAGTCGCCACAGACCCTGCCCTTTCTGAGGGGTTTCGGCCACATTCAGGGCCACAGATACCATACAGTGGTCGGAGAACTCCACCGCATGCAGCTCAGGAGCCACAAAGACGGAGTCCCCCTTTAAAAAAAACCTATCTAACCTACTCTTACAACTGCCTCGGGTATATGTGAAACCAGTGAGGTTGGGAGAATGGCGAACATGCGCATCCACCAACCCGGCTTCACTTACTATGCTATTAAGAAAAATACTATCATATCCCAGGGGGCCTGAGGTGACCATGTTGAAGTCACCTCCAAAGACCACCTGCTGGGACGTAAAAAGATAAGGTTTAACCGCTGTGAGGAGGCTCTTCCTATCCCTCTTGGTCTGGGGACCATAAAAATTGATTAGACGGAGGAATTGCCCCCTCACAACAGCGTCCACCACCAAACTCCACTTCAATCACTCGTCGGCAGGCCACCGAACCAGTCTTAAAAAGGACCGCTACTCCACTGCAGGGCTCAGCCGCAAGAGACCAGAGAGAGGGCCCACATCTCCACTCTCTCTTTGCTAGATGCATCTCTGCCACCGATGCCAGCCAGGTCTCCTGCAAAAATAAAATATCAGCATCAACTTGGCTGAAAAAGGTGAAGGCTGCAAAACGAGCCGCCACAGAACGAACACTGGCAACATTAATAGTTGCCAGGCGTATTGGAGAGGGTACCGCCATCCTTAGTGATTAAAGGGTTGCGTCTTCCTCTGCTCTGAACTACCTATCTAGGGATCTACGTCCTTCTCTGAACCCGAGGAAGGATACCCTAATTCTAAACCCATGGTCAGAGGAGAATACCTACTACCCCCGACCTTCAAACTCGTACTGGGCTGGGGAGCGACAACCTCGCCACCCCCAGGCAGCTTTTTTTTGAGTTTCTTACTTTTCTTTTTTCTTTTTACCCATCCCTCGTCCTGAGGAATCTCCTTACCCTCTTCCTCCGACTGCCCACTAGAGACAGCCTTAGGCCTCTTCTGAGGCCCTCTCAAGGGTACGGAAATGTCCATAGACACCGGATCCTGACAGGAACCAGGGGTAGGACCAAGGTTAGATGGGGAAGGGGAACGGGAAGAAGGCCTAGGAGGGACTACAGCAGAGGGGGGAGGGGAGGGGGAGGGGGAAGGAGAGGGAGGGGGGGGGGAGGAACAGGAGGACGGGAAGGGGGTGAATGGGAAGGGGGGAGGGGGGGAACAGTGGGCCTCTTGACGGTACTAGGAAATTTCTTAGACTCTGCCCTGCTCACCCCAGAAGCCACCGACTCTCCAGGGGCAAGCTCAGAAGCACCTGGCCCCTTACTGGGACCAGCACCAGACCCATCCCCAGAACCACCCTGTCTGCGCCTCCCAGACTGCTGTCTTTGGGGTAACGGGACTCCCTGACCCAGACCCCCAGAACCCCCCGAAGGACCCTGCCCAGTCCCCGAAGGGGCCCCAGGGCCCGGGTCACCTCCATCAGTCGCGCCCCCCTGTATGCCTTAGGGCAGAGGCTGAATGGGTGGCCCATCTCCCCACACAGGTTACAGCAAATTAGCCTGCAGGTCTCCGGGGCATGCCCGAAACCGTTGCACTGGACGCACCTCTGGATTGTGCAATCCGCACTCAAGTGCGTTGGACTACCGCACTTAAAACAACGGCGAGGTTGGCCGGGGTAGAAGACCAGGATCCGATCTCGGCCTATAAAGGCGCTCCCCGGGATGTGGGCCATGGTATTATCAGAGCGCCTGAGACGAATCCTGGTCGACCAAGCCCCGGTCCAAATCCCACGTTCGTCCAGGGACTTCCTCAAGGGACCTTGCAGTTCACCGTACCTCCTCAGCCATGTTGTTATGTCCTCCGGTGGGAGGGACTCATTCCGAACAAGAATGGTGAGGACTTTAACCTCCTCTTGCCGGGACAAGGGGACCACCCTGATACTCTTCCACGGGTCCAGCCTCCTGACCATGTTATACTGGGTCAGGAACAGCTCCATTAGGACACTGGACATAAAGCTAACGTCGAATTCCTTCGACCCTGTCGGGTGGATCACAGCGAACAGGTCAGCGACTTTAAAGTTCAAAGTGAACAGCCAGTCTATGACCTGTCCCCGAGTTGGACACTGACCCACACCCTCCCACCGGAGTTTCACCACGTTGCGGCGCTTTCTCTCCGGACCCCCTGTACCCCTAGACCACGGACTTGCCCCCTGCATATGCTCCGCAGGGGGAGCCCGGAAGTTTTGGGCGCCAAACTGGCCGTACAGGGGGCCCAGAGGAACACTCGCCCCCGCAACCTGGGCAAAGGACTTGCCCTGTTTAAGCGCAGACAGAAGGTTCACCTCCTGTGTTTCTCCAATCAACCTCGTCGGGCGAGGGACAGGAGCTTCACTACCCACAGCCCCCCTGGAGACGGGAGCCCCCACAGGGACACCTCCCACCACCCCACTCCCTGCAGAATCCCTCCCCTGAACCTCCCTCCTTCTCACCACAGGGGGGAGACTCACCACCTCCTGACCACCACTCAACAACTCTCCCATCTGACTTCCCGCAAGGCTGTCCCATTCAGCAGCCCATCCTGGATCAGCCACCTCTGCATATGCGCCCACCGAATCTACCGTAGGTTGGCTTGACCCAGGTCCCCCCTGCGAGCCCTCCAACTGCCGAATATAATCAAGTGCCGGGCACTCATCCCGCAGTACCCCCATTACTGACTCACCCCATGCCGGGCCTTGAGCCGCACACACCTCTCCCGAGGATGACACCACTTCCATCACTTCCGGAATTTCCCCGTCACCCACTTCCGCCCGGCCGGAAGAGGAACCGGAAGTGCCCGGGACCTCCGGCCGGGAGCGAGCCGGCTGACCCCCGCCCACTTCCGGGGTCACTGCGACCCGCCGCCCCCCCCCCTCCCCCACCCGAACGCCGTCCAAACTTTGGGTACATACAGGTGGTTGGGTTTTCAAGCTGGATGAGGTCCGCACCTCATCCACTACTCCTCCAGGTGTTTGATTCACCTGACTGACCGGTACCAATACCCCATCTGAGCCGACTGAGAAACCCGCCACCCCACCACCACCTGCACTAGCATCAGTGGTATTGGCCGATGCAGCTGTCCTCCCAGACGGGCTCAGGTCTCTGCTGGAAGCGGCAACTGATGGCTCTCCCTCACCCCTAGTATCCGCAGCAGGAGTCACTGTAATGGACAACACCCCACCGCTCACAGGGCTCACCGGGACCTGCACCTCCGCACTGGCTCTTTTACAAGCCATACTTTCTACCTCCACCATCTCACCCCTGAGTCCCGCCAGAGTCACACTCTTTGGAAGTTCTTTGAGCATGACCCGGGGCCTCAACTGCCGCCCCTCCCCACTCGGTATGGCTACCGTCTGAGACCCACCTGCTTCACCGGGCTCCCTCCCCGGTCCTGCATCCACACCAGCCTCTCTCACAGGCCGGCTTTCCTGGGCAGGTACCCGGGGGCCCTCCACAGGATCAGGGCCCATCGGGCTCACACACACCTCCTGGGGCTTCACTCCTCCGGCATCCTCCGCTCTTGTATCCTCATCAGGTTCCGGAGCTGCCACCTCCATCCCCTGGGCCGGGCCGCCCTGCTGCTGCCTCCGCCTCGCTGACTGTCTCCCCTCCTCGAAGGCTTGACACATCTCGCGCTTAACCTTGACCAGGAAGGCCTGTTCTTCCCGGCCTCTCTCGCATAGACCAGCCAATAGATTCCACAAATCGCCACACTGAGATTTTAGGGCCTCAATGGCTTCCCTGAACTCTCCTCTGTTCAGGCTGCTTACTTTGTCCCTTCTGTTCCGCAGACCTGTGAGATAGGCCATCTTCATCCGATAGGCGTTTGCAGCCTTCTGGACTAGACCTTTAATCTTTGCCCGACGCCTCTGCAGCTTGACTGCATCCTCCCTTGGCTGGGCCTTAGTCCAGTCTAGGATTTCAAATTGCGTGCCTAAGAATAGGCGCTCTTCCCTTGAAAGATCTTTCACTCCAGGGCATAGTTGCTGGAGATTTGGCCTTGAAGACTGCCCCTGGCCTGGGCTGGAGGAGGCCATGGCTCCCCTCCTTAAGGTTCTCTGGTTCTTTTGCAGAGCTCAGTACCGCACCTCCTTCTCCCTCAGAATCACCGCGGGTTCTGGCACCAGACTTGCCCTCCAATAGATCCTCGTTAAAGGATTTAAAGTGTACTCATTCCGAATACAGGGCCTCGAAAGAGTCCTGTATTGTTATTTTTCGTCACTACCTCCCCGAGTCGGGAGTGGGTAATTTGCGCGCCTGCTGCCTTCCTTGGATGTGGTAGCCGTTTCTCAGGCTCCCTCTCCGGAATCGAATCCTGATTCCCCGTTACCCTTGGTCACCATGGTAGGCGCAGAAAGTACCATCGAAAGTTGATAGGGCAGACATCCGAATGTATCATCGCCGTCACGGGGACGTGCGATCGGCCCGAGGTTATCTAGAGTCACCAAAGCGGCCGGGGAAGGGGCCGGAGCCCCCGGATTGGTTTTGGTCTGATAAATGCACACATCCCTGGGGGGTCAGCGCTCGTCGGCATGTATTAGCTCTAGAATTACCACAGTTATCCAAGTAACAGATGGAGCGATCAAAGGAACCATAACTGATTTAATGAGCCATTCGCAGTTTCACTGTACCGGCCGTGTGTACTTACACGTGCATGGCTTAATCTTTGAGACAAGCATATGCTACTGGCAGGATCAACCAGGTAGCCCGTCGTCGGTCCAACAGCTTCCCCCGGGGGCCCGGGGGAAGGGCTGAGGGCCGTGGGCCGGGGTCGGGCGGCCGGCCGCCTCGCCGTAGGAGGCGCCCCTCGTGAGGCGGCCGGGCCCGGGGGCGACGCTTCCGTGGGGTGGAAGAGCCGGCGGGGAGGAGGGAGGATCGGCCGAAACCTCCCCCTCGCCCGTCGGCCTCGACGTCGCGTTCTCCCGTGGCCGGTCCGCGGGAGGGTGCCTTGCTCGAGGTACCGGGGCTGTCGGAGGTCATCTGCGCTCGGCCGCCGGGGCCCCGGAGCCGGCCTGGGCGAAGGGAGGGGCGTCCGGGAATGGTCCGTCAAGACCGCCCAGTCGGCACCCTCGACCTCGCCCGGCGCGACCCCGCCGCCGGCGGCGTCCTTCTGACCGGCCTAATTCTCCTTCGGGTCCTGGCAGACTCACCGTCGGGGTCCACGGGGGCGATTGGAGGACCACCCCGGGTGGGGTGGTGGGTCTCCTCCGGCCCCGTGACGAACCGGGGGACCCGCCGCCCGAACGGCGGGCCGACCGCGGAAGCCTTCCCCGGGCGGACGGGAGGGGGGGTGGAGGCGCCCCCGGCGGTCTGCGACCTCCGGGGCCGGGTCCTGGGCGCTCCTTCACCTCCCCGCCGGGAGGCGGTGGGCATCATCGGTCCGAGCGTGAGGCGTCCTGAGAACGTGGAACTCTGAAAATCACCTCCTCACATATATCCGCAGCAACCTTTCCCGGAGCCCTCCCTCCCCGAAAATAGTTCCGGGGCGGAAGGGGAGGTCAGAGCGAAATCGGTCCGGGCTCCTGGAACTCCCTCCCAGCCTCGGCGGGCAAATCCGACCTCATACGCGAGCTCCGCGCATTTTGGCCAGGAAAAACGGCAGACACCAATGTCCAGCTTGGAACGACTGGTCAGCTTGGCTTTGGCCGCGCGCACCGGGGAAAGCCGCCAACTCTCTGGAGCGCCCCGCCGGCCTCAGACCGAGCCGAGGGCCGGGGAAGGCGACAAACTCTCTGGAGCGCTCCTCCGGCCTCAGACCGAGCCGCGAGCCAGGAAAGGCGGCAAACTCTCTGGAGCGCTCCGTCGGCCTCAGACCCAGCCGAGGGCCGGGGAAGGCGGCAAACTCTCTGGAGCGCTGGACCGGCTTGGGACCTAGCCTCGAGCCCCGCGGAGGGAGGGAGGAAGTTAAACGCTCAAGTCCAAAAGGTCAGCTTGGCTTTAGGCTTCGCTTTAGCAGACGTTGGAGCACATTCATCCCGGTTATGTGCGGTCGTCGCCGGTCAGCCCTGGCCGGTCTACCATGGGTCCTGGACGGTTCCTGGAGCCTCCTGGACGCCCCGGACCTTCGCGGTTACCCATGCCCGTGCGGTTAGCGGACGTTGGGACACATTTAATCCCGGTTAAGTGCGGTCTTTGGCGGTCACCCCTGGCAGCATTACCATGGGTCCTGGACGGTTCCTGGAGCCTGCTGGAAGCCCCGGACCTTCGCGGTTACCCATACCCGGGCGGTCAGCGGGCGTTTGAGCATCTTTAATCCCGGTTAGGTGCGGTCATCGCCGGTCAGCCCTGGGAGGTCTACCATGGGTCATGGACGGTTCCTGGAGCCTGCTGGAAGCCCCGGACCTTCGCGGTTACCCATGCCCGGGCGGTCAGCGGACGTTGGGACACCTTTAATCCCGGTTAAGTGCAGTCATCGCCGGTCAGCCCTGGCAGGTCTACTATGGGTCCTGGACGGTTCCTGGAGCCTCCTGGATGCCCCGGACCTTCGTTACCCATGCCCGTGCGGTTAGCGGACGTTGGGACACATTTAATCCCGGTTAAGGGAAAAGGCAAAATGCCACAGAAATTCTAGTAAAAATTTCCAAATTATTTGAAAAGGTGAATATCATTTTCACTGAAGTAAAAGAAGATCATGGCCAGTGATGTATTGACCTTCTAGCATCTACGCGTTTCAAAGATAAAAAAGCAGGTCAAAAACATCTTTTCAATAGGGAAAAGGCCTAATTTCACAGAAAATGTAGTAAAAATCTACAAAATATTTGAAAAGGTGAATATCATTTTCACTGAAGTAAAAGAGGATCATGGCCAGTGATGTATTGACATTCTAGCATCTACGCGTTTCAAAGATAAAAAAGCAGGTCAAAAATGTATTTTCTATAAGGAAAAGGCAAAATGCCACAGAAATTCTAGTAAAAATGTTCAAATTATTTGAAAAGGTGAATATCATTGTCACTGAAGTAAAAGATCATGGCCAGTGATGTATTGACATTCTAGCATCTACGCGTTTCAATGATAAAAAAGCAGGTCAAAAATGTATGTTCTATAAGGAAAAGGCAAAATGCCAGAGAGATTCTAGTAAGAATTTCCAAATTATTTGAAAAGGTGAATTTCATTTTCACTGAAGTAAAAGCAGATCATGGCCAGTGATGGATTGACCACCTAGCATCTACGCGTTTCAAAGATAAAAAAGCAGGTCAAAAATGTATGTTCTATAAGGAAAAGGCAAAATGCCACAGAAATTCTAGTAAAAATGTCCAAATTATTTGAAAAGGTGAATATCATTGTCACTGAAGTAAAAGATCATGGCCAGTGATGTATTGACATTCTAGCATCTACGCGTTTCAAAGATAAAAAAGCAGGTCAAAAATGTATGTTCTATAAGGAAAAGGCAAAATGCCACAGAAATTCTAGTAAAAATGTCCAAATTATTTGAAAAGGTGAATATCATTGTCACTGAAGTAAAAGATCATGGCCAGTGATGTATTGACCTTCTAGCATCTACGCGTTTCAAAGATAAAAAAGCAGGTCAAAAACATCTTTTCAATAAGGAAAAGGCCTAATTTCACAGAAAATGTAGTAAAAATATAGAAAACATTTGAAAAGGTGAACATCATTTTCACTGAAGTAAAAGAGGATCATGGCCAGTGATGTATTGACATTCTAGCATCTACGCGTTTCAAAGATAAAAAAGCAGGTCAAAAATTTATTTTCTATAAGGAAAAGGCAAAATGCCAAAGAAATTCTAGTAAGAATTTCCAAATTATTTGAAAAGGTGAATTTCATTTTCACTGAAGTAAAAGCAGATCATGGCCAGTGATGTATTGACCTTCTAGCATCTACGCGTTTCAAAGATAAAAAAGCAGGTCAAAACATCTTTTCAATAGGGAAAAGTCCTAATTTCACAGAAAATGTAGTAAAAATCTACAAAATATTTGAAAAGGTGAATATCATTTTCACTGAAGTAAAAGAGGATCATGGCCAGTGATGTATTGACATTCTAGCACCTACGCATTTCAAAGATAAAAAAGCAGGTCAAAAATGTATTTTCAGCAAGGAAAAGGCCTAATTTCACAGAAAATGTAGTAAAAATCAACAAAACATTTGAAAAGGTGAATATCATTTTCACTGAAGTAAAAGAGGATCATGGCCAGTGATGTATTGACATTCTAGTATCTACGCGTTTCAAAGATAAAAAAGCAGGTCAAAAATGTATGTTCTATAAGGAAAAGGCAAAATGCCACAGAAATTCTAGTAAAAATGTCCAAATTATTTGAAAAGGTGAATATTAGGGATGAGCTTCGTGTTCGAGTCGAACCCATGTTCGACTCGAACATCGGCTGTTCGGTCGTTCGCCGAATTGCGAACGATATGGGCCGTTCGCGCCAAATTCGTGTGGCGCGTCACGGCCCATAATTCACTGCGGCATCGCAGTGCATTGCTTGCTGATGATTGGCCAAGCATGCACTATGACCCGCATGCTTGGCCAATCACAGCGCCGCCTGAACAGAGAGCCGTAATTGGCCAAAGCCAAGGAGGCTTTGGCCAATTATGGATCAGGGGATTTAGTACACGCCCCACACTATATAAGGCCGCCTGCACGGCGGCCCTGTGCAGTGTGTTCCGGTGTGCTTAGAGAGAGAGAGAGACAGTGTCATTTCATTTGAGTTAGCTAGATTAGGCAGGACAGTCAGTCAGTTAGCTGCACTTAAAGTGTATTGTGTATATATATGCATCCCAGGTGTTACATATATATATATACACACTGTATTCAGTTTAGCTAGATCCGTTCCTGTTATCTTCTAGACTATTTACATTTAGTGCAGTGCGTCCTGCTCACAGTGTTCAGCTAGATCCGTTCCTGTTATCTTCCTACTGACAGGCAGGCTTGTCTTGTTACAGTATTTACAGCTACCTAAAGAAAATTACTGGTGTTCTTTTGATCCTATTAGTACCACGGTCAGGCAGCTAGACTATTTACATTTAGTACAGTGCGTCCTGCTCACAGTGTTCCGCTAAACCTACAAGTTAGTGGGGTGCATCCACCTCACAATGTTCAGCTAAAGCTACCTGTAGAAGGTTGGTGGTGTTCTCATACTACAGGCAGGCAGTTGATTTTGCTATATATCCCAGCTTAGTGCAGCTACAGGCCATTAGTATGTCTGGAAGGCCAAGAAGGAGAGGCAGACAGTCACAAGCCAATAAGAGAGGGCAAGCAGGCTCTGTGTCTAGTGCTGGTCGTGGAGACGGTGCATCCTCATCAGCACGTGGCCATGGGACACGCTTGGCCTTTTTTTCGGCAGCTGGCCGTGTTGAGCCGCAACATGCGGAAGACTTGGTCGAGTGGATGACCAAGCCGTCCTCATCCTCTCTCACCCATGCCCAGGGTGCTTTGTCTGGCAAAGCAGCGGCCTCTTCCCTCGGCTCAATGTCATCAGTGACTCCTTCCCTAGCTCCACCATGTCCTCCTGAGGAGTCCCTCGAACTGTTTGACCACAGTGTTGGGTACATGCTCCAGGAGGATGCCCAGCGTTTGGAAGGCTCTGATGATGATACTGAGCTCGATGAAGGCAGTAACATGAGCACGAACAGAGGGGGTGCCCAAGAAGGACAGCAATCTGGCAGTCATGCTCCCCCTGCTGCAGCATACTGCCAGGTTTGCTCCAGTGATGAGGAGGGAGGGGATGATGAGGTCACTGACTCAACGTGGGTGCCTGATAGGAGAGAGGAGGAGGAGGAGGCGGCACATCACCAACGAGGCAGGATGCCCTCCAGGGGCCAGCCTAAGGGCAGCACATTGACTGCATCACACCCCAAAGCTCCACATGTGCAGGGCGCTGCAGTCTCTGCGCGTTATTCAAAAAGTTCTTTGGTGTGGGCCTTTTTTGAGACGAGTGCATCAGATCGCACCGCTGCTATTTGCAACATATGTCTCAAGCGTATCTCACGTGGCCAAAACATCTCCCGCTTGGGTACCACATGCTTGACCAGACATATGTTGACCTGCCATGCAGTTCGTTGGCAAGAGTATCTAAAAGACCCACACCAAAGAACAAAGAGGACTTCTCCTTGCTCCTCATCAGCTGAGATTTCCAACCCCACTAGACCTCCAGTCCTCTCTGAGACCTGCACTGAGAGTAATGAAGGTGTAGAATTAGGTGTGTCACAGCCAAGTACTTGTGGGCAATCTGCTTTTGCTACACCGACGTCAGATTGTACCAGGCAAATTTCCCTGCCCCAGCTGCTGCACCGCCGAAAAAAGTTTGCTCCCAGCCATCCACATGCCCAGCGGTTGAATGCTAGCTTGGCAAAATTGCTAGCACTTCAACTGCTGCCTTTTCAGTTGGTAGACTCTGCCCCCTTCCGTGAGTTTGTGGAATGTGCGGTTCCTCAGTGGCAGGTACCCAAACGCCACTTTTTCTCACGGAAGGCGATTCCGGCTCTCTACTGGCATGTGGAAGGCAATGTCCATGCCTCGCTGGACAGGGCGGTCAGCGGTAAGGTGCATATTACCGCTGACTCATGGTCCAGCAGGCATGGACAGGGATGTTACCTAAGTTTCACGGCGCATTGGGTGACTCTGCTGGCAGCTGGGAAGGATGCAGGACAAGGTGCAGTAGTGTTGGAGGTTGTTCCGCCACCACGCCTCCAAAATGCTAATGATTGTGACACACCTCTCTCCTCCACCCCCTCCTCTTCTTCTTCCTCCATGGCCTCTTCCTCGGAACCATCGGTGCTCCGTAGTCATTCAAGGGGCTATGCAAGTACGCAGGCCAAAAGATGCCATGCGGTGCTTGAGCTGGTGTGCTTGGGGGACAGGAGCCACACTAGGGCAGAGGTTCTGTCAGCTCTGCAGGGGCAGGTTCAGAGGTGGTTGACGCCACGCCAACTTAAGGTAGGAATGGTGGTTTGCGACAATGGCACCAACCTCCTCTCTGCCCTCCGACAGGGACAAATCACCCATGTGCCCTGTTTGGCTCACGTCCTTAACTTGGTGGTGCAGCGGTTCTTGGGCAGGTACCCGGGCTTACAGGATTTCCTGAGGCAGGCCAGGAAAGTCTGTGTGCATTTCCGCCGGTCATATAATGCCAGTGCTCGGCTGACGGACCTCCAAAAAGGAGTTTAACCTGCCCAAGAACCGCCTAATCTGTGACATGCCCACCAGGTGGAACTCAACGTTGGCCATGCTGCAGCGGCTGCACACGCAGCAGAGGGCCATCAATGAGTACCTGTGCGACTATGGCACCAGGACAGGGTCAGGGGAGCTTGTTTTTTTTCCCCACGCCAGTGGGCCATGATCAGGGATGCATGCACTGTCCTGTCACCATTCGAGGAAGCCACAAGGATGGTGAGCAGTGACAGTGCATGCATCAGTGACACTGTCCCCCTTGTCCACCTGTTGGAGCACACACTGTGTGGAATAATGGACAGGGCACTTGAGGCAGAACAGAGGCAGGAAGAGGAGGACTTCCTTAGCTCTCAAGGCCCCCTTTATCCAGACAGTGTTCCTGCGTGCCCGCCGATCACACAGCAAGAGGACGAGGAGGAGGAAGATTGTGTCAGTATGGAGGTGGAGCCTGGCACTCAGCATCAGCAGCAGTCTTTAAGGGATCAGTCCCAAGAAACACATGGACTTGTACGTGGCTGGGAGGAGGTGGCTGTGGACGTTGTCGTCCTTAGTGACCCAGAGGACTCCGGACCGAATGCCTCAGCAAACCTACGCTGCATGGCCTTCCTGATCCTGCAAAACCTGCGTAAGGATCCTCGTATTCGTGGTATCAAGGAGAAGGACCAATACTGGCTGGCAACCCTCCTTGATCCACGTTACAAGGGTAAGGTTGCGGACCTTATCTTGCCATCGCAGAGGGAGCAGAGGATGAAACATCTTCGGGAGGCCTTGCAGAAAGGTCTGTGCAACGCGTTCCCAGAGACTGGGAGGTTACAAACTCCTGTTTCCGGACAACGTGTTGCTGAGGCTTCGGTCAGTCAAAGAAGGAGCGGTGGAGAAGGTGGCCGTCTGACCGATGCGTTCAGACAATTTTTTGGTCCGCAGCCCCAAGGTATGATCGGTTCCAGCAACCATCGCCAGCGTCTGTTTTACATGGTGCAGGAATACCTAGGGGCAAGATCAGACTTGGACACCTTTCCCACCGAAAATCCTCTGGGTTACTGGGTCTTGAGGATGGATCACTGGCCAGAGCTTGCACAGTATGCAATTGAGCTACTGGCCTGTCCTGCATCCAGCGTTCTTTTGGAACGCACATTCAGTGCTGCTGGAGGCGTGGTAACCGATCACAGGGTGCGTCTGTCCACCGACTCGGTCGATCGACTGACCTTCATAAAAATGAATCAGTCTTGGATCACCACCAGCTACCAAGCACCTGATGCTGATGTAACCGAATAATTTTTTTTGAAATCTCAGATCCCTTCAAAGACTGCCTATGCTGATGCTGAGTGACTATCCCTGAGTAATTATCCTCTTCCTCCTCAATCATCACGCTGATAGCTTGTAAGAACATTTTTGGTTCTGGGCACCACCACCAGTGCCTAAGGCACAATTTTTTAGCCCCTGTTTAACAGGGGCGTGTCATAACAATTTTTGATGTAATACTTTGCAGCAGGGCTCGTTCCTGCATTCCAACTAGAGTGTCTGTGAGGGGTTGCAGTGTTGTGGCACCAGCACCAGTGCCTAAGGCCTAATTTTTCAGCTCCTGTTCAACAGGGGCATGTAATTACAATTCTTGATCTAATATTTCACAGCAGGGCCCTGTGAGGGCTTACAGTGTTGTGGCCACAGCAACACCTAAGGCCCAAATTTCTGCTTAGTATATAGGGCAGGACCCTACTTTCAAACATCCAACTAACAAACGACTCCTACTTGCAAACTGAAGGAGACAACAGGAAGTGAGATGAAATCTACCCCTAGGAAGGGAAATTCTCTCCTGTAAGAGTTAATATGGGAAAAAAATTTCTCCTTTCCACTGATGCTTTCCAATCCTTGTTCCACAAAAAAATCCAAATTTTCAAAAAACATTTTTCATTGGGACAAAAAGTGAGGTGAAATCTTCTGAAGAGGAGGAAAGACAGCAAAACAAATGTCACAGGGGTGATAACCCTTCCCTATGTTTTCCAAAAAGCTTAAAAAAGATTTTTTGGCTGGAGCTAAACACGTTAAAAATGTACCCGTTCAAAATTACAAAGAGATTCTACTTAACAACAAACCTACAGTCCCTGTCTTGTTTGCACCGCCTGTATACTGCTGTTCAGAGTATATAGGGCCTGGTGGCCCCACACCTTTCCTTATTTTAATTTGGGTGCGGGGTTCCCCTTAATATCCATACAAGACCCAAAGGGCCTGGTAATGGACTGGGGGGTACCCATGCCGTTTGTCTCACTGATTTTCCTCCATATTGCCATGACCTGACATTACATTAAACCCGCAAGCAGTTTTAAATGAGATTTTTTCCTTTGAAAATGACATTTGGTGCAGGGACTGTTCTAAACACGGGAAACACGCGTCACTTTACAGGCATACTATAGACACCCCCCAGGTACGATATTTAAAGGAATATTTCACTTTTTTTTTTACTTTAAGCATCATTAAAATCACTGCTCCCGAAAAAACGTCCGTTTTTAAACGTTTTTTTTGCATTGATACATGTCCCCTGGGGTAGGACCCGGGTCCCCAAACCCTTTTTAGGACAATACCATGCAAATTAGCCTTTAAAATGAGCACTTTTGATTTTGAACGTTCGAGTCCCATAGACGTCAATGGGGTTCTAACGTTAGTGCGAACTTTCGGTCCGTTCGCAGGTTCTGGTGCGAACCGCACCGGGGTGTGTTCGGCTCATCCCTAGTGTAGAGTCCAAAAAACCCAACATCCTTGTCCGATCAAGATTCCTTCCTCCCAGGAGATCGGCATAGTATGACCTGACAACCTCCAGAATCCCTGACCTAGACTTCGTCAGAGAGCCCGTACTGTCCCTCAGGCTATTGATCGTCTTAACTGCTACGCTCTGTTTACAGTTCTGGTAAGGGTCAGACGAATGGTATTTCCCGTAATCCCTCTCCTGAACCAAAGAGGCGTGCCGGTCATATTGATGTCTCCTAAGGAGGAGCTTCACCTCAGAGATCGCCCCAGAATCTCCTCCATTCGAAACAAGGCGGTCAAGTTTCCTCCACAAACGCTGGCAGGTGATATACTTATCTTGCTTCTTTCTTCCTATGGCCTTGAAAAGCCCAGCAGTCCGCTGTTTAACAAGCTCCCACCATTCTGACTTGCTGTTGCAAAAGTCTAGGATCGTTACCTGTGCTTGAAAAAAAATCCTCAACAGTCTGACCATCTAAAATCTGCGTCAAAATGCATGGTATACCAATTTGACTCTCCCATTTGACTCTTCAGGGGGTGCCACAGACTCCGCATCTTGCGGAACGCCCTGGGTTGTCTACCCAAGCCTCCATACCTCAGAAATGAGAGGTTTAAAAATATGTGCGAACGCCCGGCGACCGCCAAGAGGCGCGCCTCCCACCCCATTTTCGCCATTTGCACGCATTTTGATTTTTTGTTTTTGCGGCTTTACCACAAGGAACCTCGCCTTGTGCCTTTACCTCAGGCACCGTATTCTGACTTCTGGCGCCTGTGATAGCGGTTTCTATGCAGTCATCATCGCAAACTGAATACGGCGCATGGATGCTCCTCTTTAAGACACGTAGGGGTAAGCTCTATATCGCGCAAATGTCGACAAGGGTGTGGTAGAATTTTTTGACCCAGTCACAAATTTTTGACGCATCAGGCGTTTGCGCAGGGAATTTTTTATTGAAATGTTTGCATTCCTGGCTGTAAAGATGCAAACAGCCACCGGGTGTCATAAAGGAGTTGATTTCAATTGTCATTTCAAATAGCCGCCGCTAGATGTCACTGTTGCATTAACTTTAATTTGATTGTGTTGTAAGCACTATAAAAAGGACTAAAATTCTTTTTTTAAAGATTGATGAAATGTTATAAAGTCCACACTTGAACTGGTCAGTATTATTACAATTACATATGTATGATTTATCATTTGTGTTTAGAGGGTTTGGTTTATTATGTCATTTAGTTCCAAAAAAAATTATATTTTTGGTTCATTGCATATATTTTAAAATATAACTTACTGTTCGTGATTTAGTGTAACTATTTCTTATTCTTAGTGATTACACAGCCCCTCATTGCTTTTCTGTATGTTTTTGCTAATGTCTAATCTACTTTTACTGCCTGATCAAAAATAATCAATAAATATTATATTCGGGGGAATTATCTCTCTCTCTCTATATATATATATATATATATATATATATATAGATATCTATATAAATAATATCTATATCTATCTATATAAATAATATCTATATCTATCTATATAAATAATATCTATATCTATCTATATAAATAATATCTATATCTATCTATCATATATATATATATATATATATATATATATATATATATATATATATATATATATATATATATATATATATAATCTATAAATCTATATATAGATATCTATATATATATATATATATATATATATATATATATATATATATATATATATATATATATATATATAGATATCTATAAATATCTATATATAGATATCTATATCTATATCTCTCTATATGTATCTATATCTATTAGATAGATAGATAGATAGATAGATAGATAGATAGATAGATAGATAGATAGATAGATAGATAGATAGATAGATAGATAGATAGATAGATAGATGGATATAGATAGATAGAGATAGATGGATATAGATAGATAGATGGATATAGATAGATAGAGATAGATGGATATAGATAGATAGATATAGATGGATATAGATAGATAGATATAGATAGATATAGATAGATAGATATATAGATAGATATAGATAGATATATATATATAGATAGATTAGATATAGATAGATATATATATATAGATAGATATATATATATATAGATAGATAGATAGATAGATAGATAGATAGAGAGATATATATATATATAGATAGATAGTGTAACGACACCCCGAGTATGAAAGGGGTTAAAGTCGTTTAGGACATTTCATACCCAAACACAAAGGCAGCTACCGAACACTCCAATCAGCCGAACAAGGAACCCATACAAATAATCCAACCCAAAAACGAGACACGGCTCTGTCTTCAGGTTCCAAGCAGGAATGAATCTTTATTCAAAAAACACATGTTATACAGATCCCACTTCAAAACATTTCCCCCCCACCCTTGGAAAACAGGGCGAGTTAAACTGTCCAATAACAATGGACACACAGGTCAGGTGTGCTCAACTTCTCATCAGTAAACAGTCTTAACAGGGGGGCTGCTGGAGGAATCCCCCCTCCCTCTTTCCTCACAGCAATACACATCCTGTGATCCTGTGAGGCAGACAAACACAATAGAACATTGGAATACAGCCCCACCCCAAAGTAGCACAGCAAACAGTACACATTCTAGATACACATATATACAGCATTGAGTTTCTGACTAGCACAGATCATAGTGGGGTTCTCATTCACCCTGTACCCCATTAGTGACTCCCGTCACATGGCTCCCTCCTTGTGGAACACTCCGGCAGACCCGGCTTGATCCTTCTCGGGTCAACTTGGGGCTGTCCGGAACTAGGAGGCCGGAGTGACGTCGGTTTGCCGGGACAACCCATCAGCATTGCCATTTTGCTTACCGGGTCGGTAGCTGATGGTGAAGTTGTATGGTTGCAGGGCTAAGCTCCACCGCAGCAACCTGCCATTGTCTCCTGAGACCCGGTTAAGCCAGACCAATGAGTTGTGATCAGTGACTAATGAAAATTCCTGTCCGTACAAATAAGGGTTCAACTTTTTAAGGGCCCAAACCAGGGCCAAGCACTCTTTCTCCACTGCTGCATAGCTCACTTCCCGGGGTAATAGTTTTCTGCTCAGGTATGCGACAGGGTGTTCTCTTCCATCCTCCCCGATTTGGCTCAGCACAGCCCCCAGTCCAAACATGGAAGCATCTGTGTGGACAAGGAAATGTTTGTTAGGTACTGGGGCAGCCAAGACAGGGGCATTTACAAGTGCTTGCTTGAGGGCTAGAAACGCAGCTTCACAAGCTGGAGACCACAGGACCTGCCTAGGTAAATTCTTTTTTGTCAGGTCAGTCAGGGGCTTGGCGATAGCACTGTAACCAGGGACAAAACGCCGGTAGTACCCGGCAGTCCCCAAGAAGGCTAATACCTGGGTCTTAGTACGGAGTGTGGGCCAGTTAGCTACTGCCTCTACCTTGGCTGGCTCTGGTCTCTGGTTCCCACACCCTACTCGGTGTCCCAGGTACTGCACCTCCGCCATACCTAGATGGCACTTGTCTGGTTTCAAGGTCAGGCCTGCGGCCCGAATCTTGTCCAGAACCACCCCTACGTGAACCAGGTGCTCCTCCCAAGACCCACTGTAGATCGCAATGTCATCCAGGTATGCACATGCAAAATCCTGAAAGCCATCGAGGAGCCGATCCACCATACGTTGGAAGGTAGCCGGGGCATTTTTCATCCCGAATGGCATGACCTTAGACTGGTACAAGCCAAACGGGGTAACAAATGCCGACTTGGGGATAGCATCCTTGGCCAGGGGAATCTGCCAATAGCCCTTACACAGGTCTATTGTAGTTAAATAACGTCCCCTGGCTATACGATCTAGCAGTTCGTCTACCCTGGGCATTGGGTAGGCATCAGTGGTGGTCTTCTCATTGAGTCGCCTGTAGTCCACGCAGAACCGGGTAGTTCCGTCTTTCTTAGGCACCAGGACTACAGGCGAGGCCCAAGGGCTGTCAGAGGGCTCAATGACTCCTAACTGAATCATCTCCTGTATCTCCTTCCGCATTCCTTCTCGGACTGCTTCAGGGATACGGTAGGGGGGCTGACGAAGGGGTGCTTGTCCAGGGGTCTCTACCTTATGCACAGCCAGGGTCGTGTAGCCCGGTTTTTGGGAAAAAGTCGCTTGTTTCTCCCACAGAAGCCGCTTAGCCTGTTCCTTCTTTGTGGGGCTTAACCGGTCCCCTAGCTGTACGAGGCTAATGAGGTCAGTCTGGGGGTCTCTCTCTAGTAAGTCAGGGAGGGGTAAACTTTCAGAGTCGTCCACAGCAGGGGCACATACTGCAGCCACATCCTCCTGCCGTTCCTGATACTCCTTCAGCATGTTCACATGAAAGGTTCGCTGGATTCTTTCATCTGCACAGCTGGCAATAACATAGGTAGTATCACAAACCTGGGCTACTACTTTATATGGGCCCTGCCAAGATGCCTGCATCTTGTCGGTCTTCACAGGCTTGAGCACTAAGACCTTCTGCCCAACCTGGAAGATACGCTGTCGGGCCCCCAGATCGTACCATCTCTTCTGTCTCCGCTGGGCCGCCTGGAGATTCTCCCTTACCATCAGAGACAGTTGTGCCATGCGGTCCCTGAGTTCCAGAACATAGGGCACTATGGGGGTCCCCTCCCGCTCTGTCTCTCCCTCCCTGTGTCCTCTAATGAGATCAAGGGGTCCGCGGACCCTTCTCCCATAGAGTAACTCGAAGGGAGAGAACCCAGTAGATTCCTGGGGTACCTCTCTGTACGCAAATAACAGGTGAGGCAGAAATTTCTCCCAGTCTCTGCAAGTGTCCGAAAAGGTCCTCAGCATTTGCTTGAGGGTCCCGTTAAAGCGCTCGCAGAGACCATTAGTCTGGGGATGGTAGGGTGAGCTCAGCAAGGGCTTAATATTGCATACCTTCCATAACTGCTGGGTGAGCACAGCGGTAAACTGGGTTCCCTGGTCAGAGAGAATCTCCTTAGGGAAACCCACTCTAGTAAATATTTTAACCAGGGTATCAGCTACGGTCTCTGCTTCAATGTTGGACATAGCTACTGCCTCTGGGTAACGGGTGGCGTAGTCCACCACGGTGAGAATATACTTCTTCCCGGATGGACTAGGCCTGGCCAAGGGACCCACAATGTCAACGGCTATGCGGTAAAAGGGCTCCCCAATAATAGGCATGGACATAAGTCTGGCCTTAGGGTGGTCCCCGCGCTTACCTACCCGTTGACATGTGTCACACGTTTTGCAGTACTGTCGCACATCCTGGTTAAAATTGGGCCAGAAGAAATTCTGTGTAATTCTATGGGCTGTGCGGCGGGACCCTAAATGTCCTGCTAGTGGTACATCATGCCCAATTCGCAGAATCTCCAGCTGGTATTTCTTAGGTACCACCAGCTGTCGTTTCTGCGAAGGGACTTTATTTCCCGGGGATGGCTTAGGGATCCTATACAGTCTATCCCCCACCCATTCATAAAGCTCCCCATCTATTCCCCTTTCCTGAGTATCTGCCTTAGCCCTATACTTGTGTAAGGTCGGGTCCTCCCGGGTTTCCCTCCCGAATTCTACTGGGGTATCCCAACCTAGGGGAGCCTGATCTAAGGTACATGTCGGGGAAGATAGTCTTACCTGGGTCTCAGCAGGAAGCGGGCCGGTTCCAACAGCACGGGTCTGGGCACGGGTAGTCACTGGGTTGGCCTCAGCGGGGCCCATCGGGGCGTAAGCAGAAACGAGGGGGGCCAAATCATTCCCCAGTAGTACATCCGCTGGCAAATCCTTCATCACTGTCACGTACCTGGTAGGTGGAGCCCGGAATGCAGAGAACGGCCTCTCGTATACCTCTGACTTAAGAACCCCTGAAGGTGTGAACAGGGACTCGAAAGTACAGAGGGGCACAAGTGCCTGACTGGAACACTGGAGCAGAAGGCAGGATCCTGTAGCCAGCAGGGAGGTGCACTGTAGTCCCGTAGCAGGTTGCAGACGGCAGGGAGGTGCACTGTAGTCCCGTAGCAGGTTTGCAGACAGCAGGGAGGTGCACTGTAGTCCCGTAGCAGGTTGCAGACAGCAGGGAGGTGCACTGTCGTCCCGTAGCAGGTTGCAGACAGCAGGGAGGTGCACTGTAGTCCCGCAGCAGGTTGCAGACAGCAGGGAGGTGCACTGTCGTCCCGTAGCAGGTTGCAGACAGCAGGGAGGTGCACTGTAGTCCCGCAGCAGGTTGCAGACAGCAGGGAGATGCAGACAAGCCGGGTCAAGGTACTGGCGGGCAGATCAGGTACAGAAGGGCAAACCAAGAGAATAGTCAGAGTCCAAGCCAAGATCGGGGCGGGCAGCAAGCAGGTAAGTCAGGAACAAGCCAAGTAAGTACTGGATACAAGAAAACTGGTAACAAGGTAGCAGGGGTCTCAGGAAACGCTGTAGACCAGACAGCAAGGCAGCATTGAGACAGTCTTCCTTAAATAGGCTATCTTTGGCGCCAAGTGGCGCTATTGCGCATGCGCGTACGCACGTTAGCGCTAGTGGCGCTATTGCGCATGCGCGTACGTTTGTTAGCACTTTTGGAACTATTGGCACTATTGCGCATGTGCGTACGTTTATTGGCACTATCAGCGCCATTGGCGCTATTGCGTGCATACGAGCGCCGGATGGCGCTTCTATGCACAGGCACTCGTTTAATCCTTAATCCGCTGGGAAAACTGCAAGAGGGCTTTTCCTGACAATCACCCCCACATTCACATGCCCCGAACCAACCCCCCAGTCCAGGTGAACACGGGCAACGGGTAGCCGGAAAATAGTGCCTCCTGCTACCCTTACGGCTACAGTGTCCGCGGTGTGTTGGCTCTCTGGGATGAGGTTCTTCCGTAGTAGGGTCATGGTGGCGCCAGTATCACGTAGGCCATTAGCTACCTTTCCATTAACCCGGACAGTCTGCCTGTGTTGCTGCCTGTTGTCCTGGTTAGCTGCTTGTACTGGATCAGCCTCGTGCAGGACGCCCCACTGTTCTTCCTCCTCAACGCAGTGAGCCGCAGGCATGGATGTGAAGGGATTCCCCCCTGCTGGCTTTCTCCACGACTGGGACTGCCTGTCTGGATTCAACGGACAATCTGGCTTTTTGTGCCCTAGCTGTTTACACCCGAAACACCTGAGGGGTTGTGAGTAGTCCTGGGAGTTGAACCTGGGCTGCTGAGAATAAGTGGCCGCTGGAGGTGGTGCTGTAGGGCGGTACGACTGTGGTTGGTAGGCGCCAGCTGGAGGGGGTGCCGCTGATCGATAATCCACCCGAGCTGTTGTCTTGACCATAGGGTTATCCAGTTTGCGGGCATCTGTGTATTCGTCCGCCAGGCGAGCTGCTTCAGACAAGGTTAAAGGTTTTCTGTCCCGGACCCACTCTCTGACTTCTGGGGACAGCTTGTCAAAGAAGTGCTCCAGCAGGAACAGCTGCAGCACCTCTTCCCCAGATACTGCTTGGCATCCAGCGACCCAGTGGGATGCCGTGCGGTGTAGGCAGCATGCCCACTCGGCATATGAGTCTCCAGTCTGTTTGCTCGTCTCTTGGAACCGCCTCCGGTATGCTTCTGGTGTGACGGCATACCTGGCCAAAAGTGCTTCTTTTACAAGCCCATAGTTCATAATATCCTCGTCTGGGATGGCCCTGAATGCTTCACTGGCCCGGCCGGACAATTTCCCAGACAAAATGGTAACCCATTCCTCTGTGGGCACCCGGTGTAGGGCACATTGCCGTTCAAAATCTGCAAGGTACCCATCAATCTCCCCTTCTGCTTCATTGAAATTTTTAAAAGCAGAAAAATGTAACTTTCTCCTTTCAGTTGGTGCTGCTGTGACTCCCGCTGCTGCAGCACCTCTTTATTGTAGCCTATTTGCATCCACAGCCGCTATAACTCGGTCTATGATCTCCGCTGTAGGGTTAGGGCCATAATGTGCCAGTCTTATGTTAACAGCCCGATCAAAACTTGCCTCTTCGGGTGTCCTGTCTGTTATGCTGGGCCTTTCGGCTATGTTGGGTCTTGTGGCTCTATCCATTTCGACTAGTTCTGCGATAATGTCCCTCTTATTACGGTTGTTGGCCGCTCGGCCCCGGTTCTCCAGTAAGTCCTTGAGGGTAGAGCGCTTTAGCCGTTCAAACTGTGCTTCCATTGGCCTGTGTCCTCTTGTAGCTGTCCTTCTGGGCTGTGGGAATCATCCCACTGCTGCCACCAGTGTAACGACACCCCGAGTATGAAAGGGGTTAAAGTCGTTTAGGACATTTCATACCCAAACACAAAGGCAGCTACCGAACACTCCAATCAGCCGAACAAGGAACCCATACAAATAATCCAACCCAAAAACGAGACACGGCTCTGTCTTCAGGTTCCAAGCAGGAATGAATCTTTATTCAAAAAACACATGTTATACAGATCCCACTTCAAAACATTTCCCCCCCACCCTTGGAAAACAGGGCGGGTTAAACTGTCCAATAACAATGGACACACAGGTCAGGTGTGCTCAACTTCTCATCAGTAAACAGTCTTAACAGGGGGGCTGCTGGAGGAATCCCCCCTCCCTCTTTCCTCACAGCAATACACATCCTGTGATCCTGTGAGGCAGACAAACACAATAGAACATTGGAATACAGCCCCACCCCAAAGTAGCACAGCAAACAGTACACATTCTAGATACACATATATACAGCATTGAGTCTCTGACTAGCACAGATCATAGTGGGGTTCTCATTCACCCTGTACCCCATTAGTGACTCCCGTCACAGATAGATAGAGATATATATATAGATAGATAGATAGATAGATAGATAGATAGAGATATATATATATATATATATATATATATATAGATAGATAGATAGAGATATATATATATAGATAGATAGATAGAGATATATATATATATAGAGATATATATAGAGATATAGATATCTATATATCTATATAGCTATATATATATCTATAGATATAAAAATATAAATATATATATATAAAAATATAAATATATATAAAAATATAATATATATATATAAATATAAATATAAATATATATATATATATATATATATATATATATATATATATATATATATATATATATATATAAATATAAATATATATATAAATATAAAAATATAAATATATATATAAATATAAAAATATAAATATATATAAATATAAAAATATAAATATATATAAATATAAAAATATAAATATATATATATATATATATATATATATATATATATATATATATATATATATATATATATATTATATATATATATTATATATATATATTATATATATATATCTTTCATACTTACAGAAGAAGAAAACTGTTTGCTGACCGCTTGCGGATTTCACCTCTACATGAAGATATATTGCTTACAGAAGTAAAAAGCTGAACTATCATTAATTTTAGAATAAAAATAACCTATATTGTGTTGGAATGATATGAACGGGAGACATCATGCGTGGGAGAGTATACAAAACTTATAATGGTAGTATGGGATAATAAAATTAACCCGGAACATTTGGGAGCATAATGCTGAGACGTCAACAAGGGTGAATAAAGAGATCATGTCATGCGTGTGAATAAAGAGAACATGTCATGTATAGGAGTATAAATAGCACTTGTAATGTATGGGGCATTAAAGAGAACCTGTCACCAAAAAAAAAAAAATGAAAAAATAAGTTCTTATATCTTGAGTCAAAAAACTATAAAAGATTTGATCTCTGCCAGAACCAAAAAGGATTCAGGAATTGGGGCAGTACAGTAGCTTTGTGATCAGCACTACTGCCATGCAGCCCTGAGGTTCCTGGCATGGAGTGAGGATCTGCATCCCCCACATCCAGAAGCGTAGCTAGTCTGGAACCTTCAGTGCCGAGACACCATGAAAGGCAGCCCTGAACTCTGGCACCTGGGACTTTGCCACCAATCCCTTTACTCCTGTGTTGGGGCCATTACGGTCATTTCACATGTCCTGTATCAGGCACTCTTTCTGCCATCTTGGGTAGGGATGCCACCCTTTCTTTACGTCAAACCCAAGCACTTTAGCGACTGTCAGGGATACCAGCAAAGATGACCCGATTAGTAGGCTGTACCTTAAGAAATCATGAATTAGGCTGAAAGAAGTTAATTGAGGTTTATTAGGACAAATAACACAATACTGACACCAACACCAGTAAACCATAAACAATACAAGTGACATTGAAACATGAAAGTGCAGCAACCCAAATAACAAAATAACAACCTAACTGGCTATGCAGGTCAGAACTGGCACAATAAACAGTGGTAGCAGGGAGCAAGGTACTGGGAGCCTGAAGAAGGGAACAGGGTGCAGGGTACAGGGAGCTGGTCACGGATGCAGGTCCATAAACAAGGATCAGGCAGAGACCAGGCTCACAGGTAGAACACTGAAGCACTCAGATTCAGTGAAGGGTCCAATTGTATACCTTCCATCAGCACTTTTTTTTACTGGGGCATAAAGCAAAAAATGAGAAGCTAAATCCCCCTTTCCTGCTTCCCATTAAGGGAGGCAGCTTTGCATTCACAAGACCCCACATTTCTCAATGAAGCAGCCTTACAGTATCACTGTAACTCTTTTTTGACAGTACAGACAGCTATCTAAGCGCAGGCGATTCCAGTCTTCTAGTCAAAAGCTTCATTCTCCCTATCTGCTTCCCATCAAGGAAGGCAGTTTCACAATCACAAGTACACTTTTTTGTCCAGTAAACAGCCTGAAAATGTACCTCAACTCATTTTTGAAAGGACGGCCAGCTTGGTATGCATAATTAATTGCTGTCCTGTAGTCAGGAGCTTCATCCTCCCTATCTGCTTCTTCCCATCCTGAAAGCCAGTTTCACACTCATTCACTAAGAACTATTTTTGTCCAGGAAATAGCCTGAAAATTTCCATTAACTAATTTTTTAGAGGATGTACAGCTTGGTGCGCGTAGCTAATTGCAGACCCTGCAGTCAGTAGCTTCATCCTCTCTATCTGCTTCTTCCCATCTAGAAAGCCAGTTTCACACTCACTCACAAGGACTAATTTTGTCCAGGAAACAGACTGAAAATTTAGATGAACTCATTGTTAGAGGATGCCCAGCTTGGTGCGCATCTCTCCTTGCAGTCCTGCACTTAGGAGATCCATCCTCCCTATCTGTTTCTTCCCATCTAGAAAGCCAGTTTCACACTCACTCACAAGGACTATTTTTGTCCAGGAAAAAGACTGAAAATTTAGATGAACTCATTGTTAGAGGATGCCCAGCTTGGTGCGCATCTCTCCTTGCAGTCCTAAACTTAGGAGATCCATCCTCCCTATCTGTTTCTTCCCATCTAGAAAGCCAGTTTAACACTCACTCACAAGGACTATTTTTGTCCAGGAAACAGACTGAAAATTTAGATGAACTCATGGTTAGAGGATGCCCAGCTTGGTGCGCAGCTCTCCTTGCAGTCCTGCACTTAGGAGATCCATCCTCCCTATCTGTTTCTTCCCATCTAGAAAACCAGTTTCACACTCACTCACAAGGACTATTTTTGTCCAGGAAACAGACTGAAAATTTAGATGAATTCATTGTTAGAGGATGCCCAGCTTGGTGCGCAGCTCTCCTTGCAGTCCTGCACTTAGGAGATCCATCCTCCCCATCTGCTTCTTCCCATCTTGAAAGCCAATTTCACACTCTCTCACAAGGACTATTTTTGTCCAGGAAACAGACTGAAAATTTAGATGAACTCATTGTTAGAGGATGCCCAGCTTGGTGCGCATCTCTCATTGCAGTCCTGCACTTAGGAGATCCATCCTTCCCATCTGCTTCTTCCCATCTAGAAAGCCAGTTTCACACTCACTCACAAGGACTATTTTTGTCCAGGAAACAGACCGAAAATTTAGATTAACTCATTTTTTTAGAGGATGTCCAGCTTGGTGCGCATCTCTCATTGCAGTCCTGCACTTAAGAGATCCATCATCCCCATCTAGAAAGCCAGTTTCACACTTACTCACAAGGACTATTTTTGTCAAGGGAATAGCCTTAATGGAAATTTTAACTCATTTTATAGAGGATGTCCAGCTTGGTGCGCATCTCTAATTGCAGTCCTGCACTTAGGAGCTCCATCCTCCCTATCTGCTTCTTCCCATCTAGAAAGCCAGTTTCAAATCAGACCCCAAGCTAATGCTCCTCAATGTTTTTGACTTTTGGGCAAGGGGTAAATATACTAGATTATATTTGAATTATGCTACATTCTATGCTCGTAGAGAGATAGTCCTTCACTGGATGGAAGCTATGCCTCCCAGGGTGTCCTCATGGTGCCTAACACTCAACTCGGTGATGCCATTGTATAAGCTTACCTATGCCAGCCAAAACTGTCCTGGCAAATTTGACAAAATATGGTTGGGATGGATAGACGTCTGGGGTTCAGAAGTGGTCGATGATCACCAAGATATAGTTGCTGGACCTGCCCTGCAATAGTGTACCACTGTTATGGACTTCTAAATATATAGTCGTTGTTTGAGTTCTGTGAAATTGGCAAAATTAGATGAGGTCCTTCCTTCACTCCCTCCTCCCCCCTCCCCCTTCCCCCGGGACCTCCTTAAATAGTATTGCTGAAATTTACTATCTCCAAACCCATATCCTAATGTGCTGTAACTTGACACCCCTGCACATCTTTCTCCTGTTCAATTGTGTAGCCCATTCGTTCTGTGACAACTCATGTAACAATACCTATGTGAACAACTGTGTATATGCATTGCTTGTACTGTAAAAATCAAAATAAATATATTTCTTTTCTTGTTAAAAAAAAAATAGCCAGTTTCATTCTCCCTACCTGCTTCTTCCCATCTAGAAAGCCAGTTTCACACTAACAAGGAATATTTCTGTCTATGAAACAGCCTGAAAATGACCCTTAGCTCTTTTTGGATAGTATGTCTGGCTTGGCACAAATAGCTAATTGCAGTCCTGTAGTCAGGAGCTTCATTTCCCACAATCACTTTCCATCTGAGTAAGACTGCTTCACTTTATTATTACTGGGGCATCAAGCTACCAATGAACAGCTACTCTCACTCCTCCAATGAGAAGCTACAACCTGCTTGCCATCAAAGGAGGCAGCTTGGTACCCACAAGGCCCCACCTTTCTCCATGATGCAGCCCTTACAATTTACCTTAACTCTTTTTTTGAAAGCACCGCCAGTTTGGCATGTAGACTTTATTGAGGTCCTCTAGTCAGAAACTTCATCCAATGAGAAACTTCATCCTGCCTGTCTGCTTCCCATCTAGGGAGGCAGCTTCACACTCACAAGGCCACAGAGGTTTTTATGTTCCACAATGACAGCTGCATAGAATTCTAATATCTCACTAGCAGCTTGGAGTCAAGTGTGTAAGCGAGAGTGTTGCGGGAGGATGACTTGGCGCTACACAAGCATGACGGGAGTTAACCCAATGCAACTTTTGGCTTGCAGAGTCATCGGGTGTCACGGTTCATGGAAAGTGGTGCTCAGGTGGAAAAAGCTAAACCACATCCATGTCCTATAGACAAGTGATTAACTCAGTAGTATCCATCCACTTGCCTGCTGAACTATGCAGTCCTTTAAGCTGACCCTTCTCTGAGCATGACCAAATGTCCAAATTCCTATTTTACGGAGCGAGTGCATATTGTTTTTAACCCTTTGCTTTCCAAAAATTTACTCTGTACAGGACGCCAAGGATGGATCCTGAACGGGGTGCTTTGTGGCACCAGTGTTTAAGTTAGGATCCCTTTAAGGGAAGAGTGTGGGTACTCAGGGGGCTTGCCATAGATGGGTGAGGAATTTCTGGGTTAGCCATGTTAAGGAGAGGGCACGCAGTCCTCTCTGTATTAATAGAGAGGTATTTGAAACAAGAGGTTTTTCAGCCCCTACCTAAAGGGCCATTTTGGCAGGAAAGGGGCCTCCGGCCCCTGACTACAGGGACTGAGGTAGGCTCTTAAGAAGAAGGACAGTCCTTCAAAACATGGTAGGCCAAGGGGTCTCATTCAGGACCACCCACTCCCAGGTTTGGTGGTTGTAGCAACAGATGAGAGATAGCCGCACTTGTGGCCTGATGAGAATGTTTTTAACCTATTATCGTACACAATTTATATAGCGACAATTGTTTGTGCAGTGCTTTACAATGTAGAGGGGGAAAGCTCAATTACAATGCAGTTCAATACAGAAGGGAGAGGAGGAGGGCCCGGCTCATGGCGCTTACATTCTAAAGGGAGGAGGGGAGGTGGTACAAAAAGTAATAGCTGCACAGGATGATTTGATGGGGGTGGCTCGGGTACAGTTGTTAGGTGGGTGTGGGATAGGCTTGCCTGAATAAATGAGTTTTCAGGGATCTCCTAAAGGCTCACAGGGTAGGGGCTGATCGCACATACAGGGGCAGGGAGTTCCAGTATGTTTGTGAGTAGACATCTTTATGGTTGTATTCATATCTTTGAATAAATTGGCTGGATAATGCACTAGGCCAGTGCGCCCTATTTTTTTAATCTATTCTCAAGAAATGGCCTCCACCCGACTACAGGGATTCCAATCTCCAAAGGTTTAAGAGCCTCTGGGAAGCAGCGCTTAAAACAGGAAGTAGTATTAGGTGTAGTGATAGCAGTAGGAGTTGGGGAGAGACACCTGTTTGGAGTAATGCACATTTGCTAGAAGCTACCAGATAGCCAGACTGGGGCTAAGCTTGGGGTAAAGTCCCATCTATGAACTGTGTTTCCTTATATTTTGTTTATGCTCTTGTAGACAAGCAGACTTTTTGTGTGTTGCATTTCTTTGTGCTTGCCCTAAGAAAAAGTAAACCACTTTTAGTTTAAAGTTAAATGGCTTTGCACATGGTGCGGTGGAGCTATAACCCCCAAACTTTACACTGATTAATGGTGGTGCCACAATGAACATATTCTTTCAAATGTATAAGGCAACCCTTGTGTTGGGTAGCTATACCATTTTGGTGATATTATTCACCCAACCAGCCTGATACACTTGGCCATGGCAGCTGTTAGGCTGAATGGGTCCCCATGATTTCCATCTGGCAGGGCCCCCCCATATGACAGGGGTAGGGCCTATGCTCCCCTCCTTCTAGCCAAAAGCAGGTAGTCAAGAAGAAGACGGTGGCATGGACTGTGATTATCTATTCCATATTGGTTTTATGCATTTGTTTTATAATTTTTTTTTTGTTCTAAGTAACTATGTGAAACGACCATAGGGCCTAGAACAAGTGCTGCTGCGCTGCTCAAACCCTATTTATTACAGTATGCAATAAGGCCAACCTAACGCTCAGAGCCTGGGTTCAGTTGTCCCCAATGAGACTTGACAAGCACCTGCTTCTGAAGACTTCTGTCTGGGGTCCTTGGGCAATGCTTCTCCGGGGGGCCCTCCTGGATCTGGGAGCCTGGGGACCATCCATAAGCTGGACCACATTTTATTTTGTATTTGCAAGCCAAAAGAAGACCACAGTTGTCTGCAGATTCTTAAGCTATTACAAACTCATATGAATGCTTCTGAGTATGTGCCATTTTCCACCAGAGTGCCCATGCAAAATTCTTAAATATTTACCACAGATGTAAAAAGGCCAGCAGGTGGAGCAAGCCTGCCTTTTAGTTAAATAAAGCCACAGGTTTTCATTGTTCACCATTACAACCTAGCCACCGGCGTCCTAACAACCAATAATCCTCTGCTTGCCCCTCTCTGTAAGAGCTGGGGTTACATTAGCTTAGCGATGGAGAAAAACTGAGGGAGAATAGAAACTTTGGAATATTAGTCAGTACCAGTGTGCAAAAGTGTATTGGATTTGGAAAAATAAAATCACACCCAACGGTGAGTGTCTTATGTGTGTGGATGACAATGTATTATATAAAACAAATTAGAATGAGGTTTTAAAATGGGGTGCCCCGAGACTGTTCTTAATTTTAGAGGGTGCTTTGACTAAAAAAAGGTTTGAGAAGCAATGCTCTAGAACATCACCATTACTGTGAATATACTGTAATTTATATGAGCTTGTTGTTGCTTAAAAAGGCCACAAGATGTCCCCATTGTCTGCAGGATGAGATCTTGCAAGTTGAAAAAAACTCATATGAACTTGTCTGCCCATTGTCTTAGGTTGATATTATTAGGACTATTCTGTTTATTTGATTTTGTAGTTGCAAACCGATGCCAAAAAAAGCCCACATTGTAGAATAATGAGCTCTTACAAAGTCATACAAATGCATTGGAGCATGCTCTCTAGATAAACTCCATTCACAGTAATGTTAATCTGAACTCGTTGTTACTTAGAAAGGCCACAAGATGTCCCCATTGTCTGCAGAATGAGCTCTTGCAAGCTAACAAATTCATATGAACCCTGAGAATGCTCTAGTTTGTCATTACTGCGAATACACTTTTTATCTGATGTTGTAGTGTAAAAATGATGACTAATGAAGCCCACTTTGTCTGGAGATTAATAAGGTCTTTGCAGACTCCTATAGATGCATGTTTTCAGGGTTCCCATTATTTTGCACAGGTGATTTGATCAGTTTCACTGGCTTAGTAATTACCACAGCCATTTCATCACAGTAAAAAAACATGAACTGTTGGGAGGACTGGAGTTGAAAAACACTGCTTTAGATTACTATTACTGTGAAAGTAGTTTATATGCGTATGCTTTTGCTTATAAAGCCTGCAGGATTAGCCAACAAACTCATATGCCCATTGTCATCATTTGCACTACTATGATTACAGTTTATTTGATCTTGTGGTTGCAAACCAATGAAAAAAAAACAAAAAAAAAAAATTAGTGATTATTTACGAAAGGAAAATCCACTTTGCACTACAATTGCAAAATACAAGTGCAAAGTGCACTTGAAATTGCACATGGAAGTGCTGTTTCTGTAAATCTGAGGGGTCTATGTATAATGAGGGGAAGCTCTGCTGATTTTATTATCCAATCATGTGCAAGTTAAGATGCTGTTTTTTATTTTCCTTGCATGTCCCCCTCGGATCTACAGCTACTGCACTTCCAAATGCACTTTCAGTGCAATCTCAAGTGTAGTTTGCACTTGTAGTGCAAAGTGTATTTGTCTTTAGTAAATAACCCCCACTGTCTGCAAAATGAGCTTACAAACTCATGCATATAAATGCACCTAAGCATGCTCTCTAGATTACTATTATGGTGCATAGTTTATATCTTACTTTTGCCACAAGATGTCCCCATTGTCTGCAGGATGAGCTGTTGTAAGCAAACAATCTCATGTGAACTCATCTGAGCATGCTCTAGCTTGTCATTACTATGCATACAACTTGTATTCGATTTTGTAATGTCAAAACAATAACAAATGAAGCCCACTTTGTCTGCAGATTAATGAGCTCTTGCAGACTCATATGCATGCTTGTGGGCATGCTCTCTACATTACTATTACTGTGAATGTAGTTTATATGAGTGAATGTGGTCCATAGGAGTATGGTGTTGCTTAGAAAGGCTACAAGATGTCCACATTGTCTGCAGGATGAGCTTGTGTAAGCTAACAAACTTGTATGAACTCATCTGAGCATGCTCTATTTTGCTATTTTTATAAATACACCGTTTGATTGTGTAGTGTCAAAAAAATAGAAAAAAAAAATCCCACATTGTCTGCAGAATACTTAGCTCTTACTAACTTGCAAATTCATATGAATGCTTCTGAGCATGCCATCTAGATTAATAATAGTGTGACTATAGTTGACATGAGATTGCTGTTGCTTAGAAAGGCCACAGGATGTCCCCGTTGTCTGCAGGATGAGCTTGGGTAAGCTAACAAACTCATATGAACTAATCAGAGCATGCTCTATTTTGCCACTACTATAAATTGACATTTTATCTTATTTTGTAGTGTCCAATGAGAAAAGAAACCCACATTGTCTGCAGACTACTTGTGAACTTGAAAATTCATAAGAATGCTTCTGAGCATGCTCTCTAGATTACCTTTGCTGTGAATATAGTTGACATGAGATTGTTGTTGCTTAGAAAGGCCACAAGATGTCCCCATTGTCTACAGGATCAGCTCTTGTAAGCAAACCATCTCATGTGAACTCATCTGAGCATGCTCTAGCTTGTCATTACTATGACTAGACCTTTTTATTTGATATTGTACTGTCAAAACATTGACAAACGAAGCCCACTTTGTCAGCAGATTAATGAGCTCTTACAGACTCCTATGATTGCTTCTGAGCATGCTCTCTACATTACTATTACAGTGAATATAGTTGACATAAGGTTGTTGTTGCTTAGAAAGGCCACAGGATGTCACCATTTGCCTGCAGGATGAGCTCTTGCAAGCAAACAATCTCACGAGAACTCGTGTGAGCATTAATATGAATACACAACCGTTTATTTGAGTTTATAGTTGGAAAACGATGCAAACAAAAAAAGGGCATTGTCTGCCGATCAATGAGCTCTTACAAAACTCATATGAATGCATCTAAGCATGCTCTGTAGAATGATTACCATTATTGTGTATAGAGTTTAAAAGAGCTTGTTCTTACTTAGAAAGGCCACAAGATGCCCCCATTGTCTGCAGGATGAGCTCTTTTAGGCAAACCAACTCATATAAACTTGCCTGAGCATGCTTTCAATTGCCATTACTATGCATACAGTTCTATTTTGTAAACTAAACTGTTGCAAACCAAAGCCGACAGAAGCCCTCACTGTCTGCAGAATAATGAAATGCTCTTGAAAAGTAGCAAACTCAAAATCATATGAGCATGATGCAGTATTCCATTAGGATAAATAAAATGTTTGTACAATGTTATCACCTAGAAATGCTACATGATATTTCCATTGTATTTAGAATATGAGCTATTAAAAAAGGTATTTGTGTATTTACAGTAATGTCTAAGTGGAGCCCGTGTGGTAGCTTGTTTTTTTGTGTAAAATTTGAGGTTCAAATTTTCATCTTCACTTTTATCCCTCACAGATTAATATGTAGTTGCAGGGAAATTCCAAAAGTCTCTCATATGCAGCATGCTTGAAGCAAATGACTTTGGTACTGGGGTGTGTGGAGCCTCATGGGGACCTTCAGCTCCATTTTGCTTTTGATTGGCCAGACACAGCAAAAAAAAAAAAAAATGGATCTATAGCTAATATGCAGCCCAATGTCTGCTTCCAAACTTGCCCTCTGCAAACTAGTCCCAGTTCTCCATCACACTCTGCCCATTTAATGACGAATCATTTCACAAATGTGGGCATTGTCCTTATTTGGGCTTTGGCACCACCATTATCCCATTTCAAATTTAGCTTGCGGACAATAAATCTCCCAGCCAACAGCACTAGATTGTGTACATACAGCTAGCTTCCCAACAAAGGCACTGCCCGCTCTCAGTACTCACGTGCCAGCTCAGAGTTGGTCTCAATTACCAATCTACTAATCTGAGAAATGGCAGAAAAATGGTAAATAAATGGTTGCTGTCATAGCAACAGATTCTTAAAGTGGCAGTACTAAGAATGATCTGAAATGGTCACAGGTTAATAATGTTACCAACACTGGTGCAAATGCTTGCCTGAGTTGGGTGTGAGTATTTAAAGAACTACTAACAGAAAAGTTACAATAGATATTTTAACTTAAAAGTATTGAAAGCACAGCCATGAAACTAGCATTGTGCAAGAAGCATAAAACAAAAATAAGTTTTTTATCATTTTTTTTTATTTAAATGTATAGTCAAAACTTATATATTCATTTTTTTATATAATATTTTATATATACACAGTCCTCTGTAGTCAGATCAATTAGAAAAAGTGCTCTGAGAAAACTACACAACAACATTCCTAAAATGGTACAAACATGTGAAAAATTACAGCTGGGTTCATACTGCAGTATGGATTGGCTCACATCAGGGGTGTCCGGTGCATCCCTGTTCACCATTTCAGGTTTGATTTGCGTCATAATTTTTGTCTGAATTCAAACCTGAAACCAGACCAGAAAACACACAGGACTCCTGTGCAATGGCACAAAACATAATTCGACAATCAAAAATGATAAAATAAAAAATGATTTTCCCAAACAAGCTAGAGGGAGGTGGAAAAATACCTTAAACCAGTGGTCATCAACCCCATCCTCAGGGCCCACTAACAGGAGAGGTTTGCAAGATAACGGAAATACATTATAGGTGATATCATTTGCTGCTCAGTGATTGCAGTATTCGTCTGCATCTTCCCAAGGTAATACATAAAACCTGGCCTGTTGGTGGTCCCTGAGGTCAGGGTTGATGACCACTGCCTTAAAATGTTCAGAGAGGGAAAAAAAAAGCCAAGTCATTGGTCTTTTGCAATCTTGGTAGTGTCAAATCTGGACAACAAAACTGGTGCTTTGTTCAAAGTTTTTCTTTGCACAACTGTAGATCTTGGGAAGGGTGTTCATTTTTTTTTCAATAATCCTGTGTGATGAGAAAAAAAGTTAAATACTTTTGCAGCAATGTAGGGCACAAACATTGAATTAAACTGCATGCAAACCAGGTGCAGTATTTCTCAACTCTACTCCTCAAGGTGGCCTGATAGATTATGTTTTCAGGATTTCCCTCAGATGAAATGGCTGTGGGAATTACTAAGGCAGTGAAACTGATGAAATCACCTGTGCAAAACAATGGAAAGCCTGAAAACATGACCTGCTGGGGTGCCTTGAGGAATGGAATGGAGTTGAGAAACACTGGCTTTGTAAGTGCCAGGAACATCTAGCACTCCTATTCTCCATTCCAGCATCCTGGTTTAGGCTATGGCATTCTCCTTGTTTGTCTGTCCACCAGCAAGGTGGTTAATGTGTCCAGTCTCTGGGTAGAAACCAAGCCTATAATAAGCCAGACAAATCATGTCAGTTGCATGCCTGTGATAACGTGTGTAATTCCTGATAAAGCTCCCTGTCTGTTAGTTTAGCTTTTCCTGTGTATGACCTTGGACCTGATATCGGACTATTGTTGGAACTCTTCCTGCCTTTTACCCGGACTGTCAAAGAACCACTCTACCTGTCTCCCAACTGCAAGTACCTTTTTGCTTTGCTCAGTTTGCACTTGCCCTGGCATGATGTCCAGGCACTATAGCATTGTGTATAAGACCTGGGGGCAACCAAGTACCGGTAGGCCTGCTTGCCTTATGGAAAAGGGGGCTGCTATAGGTGAAGAACACAGTAGCAAGCTATAGTGTCTGATTACCTCTGTTTGGGGTAAGCGTGACAGTGAAGCTTTACTCAACTCTATCCTAGAGATTTTAATCACAGGGATAGGAAATGAGAGAAATGGTATCATATGCAAACGATGGAGCAGGAAGGAATGTTTTAACTGGACAAACTGAGGAGACATGGCCCGAGAGAATGATAAAGGGTTCCAACCCTTTGGCCAACACTTTATATAACATTTTAGCTTGTATATAAAAAAAACAGTTAAAATGGGCTTACTCCACCGTTCATTTAAGGACATTGTGCTTCTATAAACTTACAATGGACATTATGCCTAGTGGCTCGACTATGGTTCTCCCTAGGTTCCAGGGTAAGCCGGGAGAACAATCAGAATTGCTCCGAATTATTATTTGTTGAGCGGCACACTGGAGAACCTCCTGCCCTGATAGTTCTATTTAGGGCACTTGCTTCAGATCTACTAGGAGCCTAGCATTATTTTGATATGCATTTTTTTTGCTAAATCACTTCAGGCTGGATTTTTACATGGCCTTTGCTTTAAGCCATTACAGCAAGCAGAATGGTATTCAGTTTAAATTGTATACAGCAGTCCTAGACCTAAACATGTGCTTCTCTGAATATTGCTGCAAGCCTAACCTGTAAGGTACATGGCAATTTGCGACCATCTACAAAGTGTTAACTGCCTAATGCCTCAGCAAGTTCCTATGGAGTGAACACATTGGCTGGGTGTTTTATAGAGAATATGATTAAAAAAGTGAAAATGTATATTAGAGAGTCAGCCTGGGTTAGGGTCAATAGTAGACGGCAAGTCCTTCCATTTCAGGCCTGTTTGTGAAGCAGCTGGTCAGTAAAGCTGGTTGATGGCTGTTTTGCTATCAGTGATAACCTACCTGTAATCCTCGCTGGAAGCCTCCACAGTGTGACTTTAACCTGTTGTGCGAGCTGACCTGAAAAAGAGACTTTAGTTATTGCATTGCATCTACTGTTGCTAGAACACTGAAAGGTAGCCCAAAAACACTGTGTGGTACTGATGAGAAGAGTTGCTTGTGGTGTTTTGAACAGCCCATGAAGACAAAGTCTGTCATTATTTTCTGCTTTGCTGAAGAAAGCAAATTTTAAGTTGACGGAACTGTCTCGCAGCCACCTGTTTATACCTCAGATCAATGACTCCCATATACACTTTTATTTTCACACACTTTACTTACTCTGGACCCTATTGGAACATCTTTTTTTACTTTGAGGTTCCATTGGGACATCTTCAGGTTCTTCATTTCTGTAGAAAAAAAATGCGTGTTTTTAATCTTTAAAGAGTTTATATATCTGAACCTCAATTTTTACTCTCCGATGTTGAGGATAGGTACCATCACTTTCTGTACCGGTTGAACTCTTGTTCTGTCTTAGATATTAGCAGGACACTGAGGGAAAATCCCCTAAGAATGGCACATCTTAAGTAGATATTTTCACTCTGGCTGAGTGATACTATCGTCAAAGCAGGAAAAGAATGGGGACACACCCCTAACCCCACTGGGGCCTTAGACATGTATAACAAATGGTGAAAGTAATCCTCCCCTTTTCTAACCAGAACTATTAAAGAGATTTTATCTCTTGCAGTACATGGGGGGAATCCCAAAAATGTTTTATGTGTTTGCAAAACCCAACAATGGCATCTGTATGGACTACCCATTGCTGCTAAAAATCTTGCTGATAATGGTCAAGAAAGACGTAACTGAATAAGCCGTTGTTTGATATTTCTCACAGCTCTTTGGAAAACAAACACCTATGCCGATATTAAGAAGATATAGAGGTAGTATAAAGTGGGGGGTCAGCAACCTGTGGATCGCAAGACAGGTGACTGATAGATCATGGTCTGGGCTTGCTGGACCCCCATCCCAGAGCATCAGACCGAGTGCAATGCAGAGGGACTACTTGTAAAGTTGGAGCTGTAGCAGGGAGCAAGAGCCGCATAAACTGATGCATCCTCTGTAATGCTGGATCATGTCACATGTGGAGTGACAGCAACTGGACTCCACCTCTTGACCCTACTAGCGGTCCCCAGAGTGGTGACAACAGGAAAGCGATCTCTGTGTCAGTGTGAAGCAATACACTGAGCATAATAGTAGAAGACTGCTTTCACACTGATGTGCTGTGGTTTAGCCACACTAAAAGCACCTTTAAGCTACTGAATGCAGGAGTTTTGATGCGCTTTCAAAAAGTGCAAAACACCCGCAGGATATCATGGTTGTCTATGGCAAAGTGCAGCTAACCAAGGAAAGTTGCAGATGCACTGCAGCACATCAGTGTAAAAACAGCCTTCTGGTGTTCTCAGAACAACAAGGGTTCATTTAAATGTGAAGTTTGGGAGGTGGTAAAACCTTAAGCTGTGTTTTTATCACCCCTGCCATAACCACACACCTTTAATTGCAGTGTCCAGGGGTGTACACATGTTGCAGCCACAGAAGGACTTGTATGCCCTGTCATGGTTAGGCGAGTGTAGCACCTACCAAGCATGACCCATTCAAGTGAATGTGACCACTCTGCAAATGTCCTGCAACCTGGTGCAGTACAGCAAACCAGGGGTTAAGGCAGGCAGCCTTGTTTTGTTATCTCAACACCTGCTTTAACCCCTTGGACCCTGCAGAAGCATGCAGGTGTGGTGCCCTTTGCAGTGGGCCCATTTACTTGAATGGGTATCAATTGGCAGGCCGTAGCACCCAGGAAAAGAAACAGTGGGTTTAATCCCTGCTGCAGCATGTGTACACCTTTTGGCTGCTGCCTCAGCAGCTAAAGAGAGTAGGGATTGTGGGCAGTAACATCATGTCACAACCACGTCGGTTTCCCCCCACCCCCCAAGTTTACGTGTGAACAAGCTCTAAGGGTGCAAATAAGGGCTCAATTGCAAGTGCAGCAGGCATTGCTGCTCCTCTGAAAAGTGATTCCCGTGTGTTTGACAGGTGGTGAGGAGGCAATGTGTTGCCACCTCACCATCTGATTTAAACCCATGATAGCCGTGTAATGCAGGCGATTGCAACATAGTAGTGCGGCAATTAGAGGTTTAAATTGGGTCTGAGGAGGTGACACTGCCCGGTGATCTTTTGACTTCTCCCATGTTGTTCAGGTAGATCACCACCTGTTTAGACCAGGGGAAGGTCTTAAAACATTTCCTGTGCTAGGATGGCATTGCTGCCTAATACAGTAAGGTGAGTGTTCCTAACCTAGGGTGAGCTACAGGTTGCATCGCTAGCTAAAAATAAAGTTAAAAAAGCCTGAAGAAAAAGATTGCAGCAACCACATCTGAAAACTGTTAAGCCACAATATATACACTATTTGCTTTGAGCTTACATACCCTTTTAGCCCAGCTCACACTGCTGCAGTATTGAAATTGTGCGAGTTCAGCCAAACTCACACCATTTCATAACTGCATGTCAGTCCGACGCTGGGTGCTATTTCAGACATATGTGCATGCAATTTGACAAATTGCATCAATGCGAACCTGGGCTTAAGCCAATTTATGACTTCTTACCTTGAAGTTTCTCCTTGGCTGCTGGTTGGCCTCCTCACACCTACTTGTGTAACCAGTACAGATGCATGGCAAATACCACTTATTGTCTTCTCTCTATAGCATCTATCTGCAGTCAAATTTGTGTGCGAGAGATATTTGGCAAACATGCAACGATCAACGTCGGAATACTCTTGCATTGTCCAGGTCTCACATATTCTACGGATTGTTTGGCTGGTTATATTCGGTAGCTGAAATCTAAAGTAAAGAATGAATTGGGGGGGGAAACTGTATGTCAGACCATTTTATTTTGCTTTGGATAGAGTGGGGAAGAATTTCAACCCCAGTCAGATCTTTAGTGATACAGTATCTATGGCTTCATTGGAGGACCCCTTCTTTCTGTTCCTGCCAAAAATGGTGGCAGCGGATAGGGAGTGAAGAAAACCATCATAACTATAATAAAATTCTCACAGACATAGACATATAAACTGACAGGGGTTGTAGCCAATCCTACTCTATTAGCAAACTGTGGTAATAGTTTGTTGATTTTGCTTTGGGAGATTACCCTTACAAGTCTTATTGAAAAAGGGGGAGGGGTAGGCCTGTATATCAAGAATAACGTACAAGTTAATGTGGGAGATGACATCTCTAAGCTAGGGAGGAGGTGAAATCCTTATCAGTAGAGCTCCAAAGGGATGAAACTAAGGGGAAATCATACTGGGAGTATGCTACAGGCCCCCTACCCTGAGGGAGGAGGGGGAGATGGACCTCCTATCACAATTTGGATTAGCAGCAAGGATGGGTAATGTCATCATAATAGCCTAACGTGAGCGTGAGCTGGGAGACCCTGGGGGCCGCGACCTGGAGCCAGTTGCAGCGCAGTCCATCCTCACCACTAGAGGCTCTGGTGAACACCTGCTGGCTCTTAGACTCCGCGCCCTGGGGAATCTTATGCTCTAGCTCCCAGTGGGATCCCTGTTGGTGCTCCAGTGGACCTGCATTTCTGAACCACCCAGAGTTCCATCCGCAGCAGTCAGCCATGGGGTCCACTACTATAGCGGTGCACTCCTGACCCCAATGGTGGGAATCTGTCCCCTGGCTTGCACACGAGGCTCCTTACGGGAACTCATTTAAGTGATTGCCATACCATTGTTCCTAATTTTTACTGACAGTCTACTGACTGGAATGGTACCAGCTGATGGAGAAAAGCCAACGTAGCACCAATATTTAAAAAAGGTCCAAAATGCATCTCTGGGAATTACAGACCAGTTAGCCTAACCTCAATAGTATGCAAGCTCTTGGAGGGGATGATGAGGTAATATAATCAGAATTTAAGTAATGAAAACTGTATCATTAGCAGTAATTGGCATGGATTCAAGAAGAATATTTCTTGCCAAACCAGTCTATTAACCTTCTATGAGGAGGTGAGCTACCATCTAGATAAAGGAAGGCCGATAGACGTGGTGTATCTGAATTTTGCAAAAGCATTTGACACAGTTCCCCATAAATGTTTACTGTACAAAATAAGGTCCGTTGGCATGGACCTTGGGGTAAGTTCATGTATTGAAAACTGGCTACAAGGGCGAGTTCAGAGGGCAGTGATAAATGAGGAGTAGTCAGAATGGTCAGGGGTGGAAAGTGGGATCCCACAGGGTACCATAATGGGACCAACCCTATTTCATTTGTTCATAAACGATCTGGAGGATGGGGTAAACGTTTTTATCTCTGTATTTGTGGACAATACTAAGCTAAGCAGGGCAATAACTTCCCCGCAGGATGTGGAAACCTTGCAAGAAGATCTGAACAAATTAATGGGGGGGGGGGGGCAACTACATGGCAAACGAGGTTTAATGTGGACAAATGTAAAATAATGTATTTGGGTGGCAAAAATACAAATATAATCTACTCCACTGGGGGGAGAACGTCTGGGGGGATCAAGGATGGAAAAGGACCCGGGGGGGTCCTAGTAGATGATGGGCTCAGCAATGGCATGCAATGCCAAACTGCTGTTAACAAGGTAAAAAGGGAAATTGGCATACATTAAACATGGGAATAACTCAAGTTCTGGGCACCAGTCCTCAGGAAGAATGGAGTGAGTATAGACAAGGGATACAAAGCTAATAAAAGGGACTGGAGGATATTCATTGTGAAGAAAGGTTGCAAGCACTGAACTTATTCTCTCAGGAGAAGAGACACTTGAGAGGGGATATGATTTCAATTTACAAATACCATACGAGTGACCCAACAGTAGGGAGAAAACTTTTCCATGGAAGGGAGTTTAAGAAAACACGTGGCCACTCCTTAAAATTAGAAGAAAAGAGGTTTAACAATAAACTGCGAAGAGGGTTCATTACTGTAAGAATGGCAAGGATGTGGAATTCCCTTCCACAGGCAGTGGTTTCATCGGGGAGCATTGATTTGGTTTAAAAAAAACTATTAGATAAGCAACTGAATGACCACAACATACAGGGATATACAATGTAATACTGACATATAATCGCACACATAGGTTGGACTTGATGGGACTTATGTCACCTACAATGTAGATAAGAAGAGGGAGGGCAAACACCCTCAAAAGAAGCCCTGGATAGCAGTTAAACAACTTTACAGGGACTTGCATTTTTTTTTGCACAGATAATTTCATAGTTTAACTCCTAAATTACCTCTCGTGATATCTCCGTAGGTCATTGGTCATTCTGCGCCCAGACGTTGACACCAAGAATTCCTTCTTCTGAGAGTTTGCTTTGAGCAAGGTTGGCCTTACCTGCTCAAAGTAGACTTTAAACCACTGTAAAAAAGCAACAGAATAATAATAAAAAAATCATCAGTAAGCCAACTTTATTTTCCATCTCTCCAAACCCTGTTCTTTAGCATATTACCATTTCCTCTTCTTCATCCAAAGCAAATGCTGCTACTTGGTTTGTGGCTGTCTTGTGTAGCTGAACCCCAATGATGGTATAGGAGGTCGTGTTTTCTGAAGTGACTAATCTGTGGTGTACTCGCTTCTCCCACTCGTAAATCTAGGAGTACAAAATAAAGATGAAACACACAGACATCTTCTGCAGTCACAAATTATTACAAGATTGAAGGTTAAACCAGGGTGGCTAAACCATAATGTAAAAAGCCTCATTAAAGAGAAAAAAAAATGGCCTTTAAACAATATAAAGGGGATGGGTCATTGTTGCCATACAAACACTATAAGGATTGCAGTAAGAGGTGCAAGAACCTAATGAGGGTGGCAGAAAAGATTACCAGAAACGCCCAAAAAAATTTTTTATTTTTTTATTAGATACATTAACGGTAAAAATACAAAATCGGAGCACATTGCCCACATAAAAGGATGTGGAAGGGAGGATGGTTATGGATGATGAGCCAGAGAAGGCAACTGTACTAAATTCTAAATTCCTTCTCCTCAGTTTTTACACAGCCAAAGGAGGGGTATACCGACTGTAAAAGTAGTGTTGGTGAAACATTACAGGGCATACCCTTGTGGCTAACAGAGGCCAGAGTGAAGGAAAGACTAGATAAACTTAATACAAATACATCACCAAAACCAGATGGCTTACACCTGAGAGTCCTCAGAACTCAGTCAGGTTATAGCCAAACCATTGACAGGATTGGTACCAGCTGATTGGACAAAAGCCAATGTACCAATATTGAAAAAAGGACAGAGACAAATCCCTGGGAACTTTAGGCCAGTTAGTCGAACATCAATTGTTGGTAAAAATTTACTGAAGAAAATATCTTAAGTAGTCACCAGGATAGGTTTACTGAAGGTTGTTCTTGCCAGACCAATCAGTTAGCTGCCACCTAGACTGGGGAAGGCCTGTGGATTTGGTGTATCTGGATTTTGCAAAGGCATTCAATGCAGTCCACCGTAAGCGCTTGATCTACAAGCTGAGGTCTGCAGGCTTGGACCATAATGTTTATTCTTCGTGGATCATAATGTTTATTCTTGGGTCAAAAACTGGTTACAAAGGGTGGTGATAAATAACATGTACTCAGACTTGTCTGGTGTGGTAAGTGGGGTGCCCCACGATTCTGTCTTGGGACCAATTCTATTAAATTTATTCGTAAATGATATAGAGAATGGGAAAAATGGCTCAATCTCATGTTTTGCGGATGACACAGAAATAAGCAGGGCAGTAACTTGTCAGGATATAGAAATTTTCCAGAAAAACCTGAACAAAATAACGGAGTGGGCAAATACATGGCAAATGAGGTTTAATATGGAAAAATGTAAAGTAATGCACTTGGGGGCAAAAATCATAAACGCAAACTACCCCCTAGGGGGCAGAACCGCTGGGGGAATCAAGGATGGAGAAAGAGATGGTGGTCCTAGTAGATCACAGATTGAGCAATAGCATGCAATATCAAGCTGCAGCTGCCAAAGCCGGCAGAATGTTAGCATGCATTAAAAAAAGGATGTAAGATTTTTAGTTACCGTCATGTTCTTAACCACCCCTGGTCTCTGAAGATGCTTAAGCACCAGAACTGCTTCCAAGTAATATATAATATCGCACTTGGTGCTCATATCTAAATGCTCTTCATTTTTGGCTTTCCTGATAGCTTCCAGAAAGGACTCTTTTGCAACCTCCAGCAGCATGCGGCATTCGGTTGGAGTTTTGGAGGCAGTCATCAAGGTTTGAAACCTGTAATTGATGTGAAGGGTATAGCATTGCAGGAAATTCTAAGAAATGACTAAGTCAGAATAATCATCACAACCAAAGATTATATTACCTTTTACCGACATTGTCACGAGATACAAGCTTCGTTATCCTCTTTAGCATATCATCGGTGACGGTCATAAAAAATGTACAATGCTGAAAAAGTTCAGGATCTTGAACAGACAGATTAGTACCCTTTAATTGATATCGAACAAAGCGTCGTATGTGCTTCATGTAGCCACTTATGGTCTGGTTCTTCAGGTGACGTCTCAAAGTGTTAAAAAATTTATTGACTTTACCTATGTCCTTAACAAAACTTAGGTTTGCATGTTTTGGATTCATGAAGTATAAAAATCTGGCCACATCCTCCACCTAGGGGGAAAACAAAACATAATTGATTATAAATTTGATCAAGGATGTACTGCAGTGTTGGCACAGAGAAATAGAACAGCAGATTGAAAAGAGTTTACATAGGAAAATCTGGCTGGCATATTAAAAGGAGTACAGCCAAAACTCATTTGGCTGTACTTCTGTGGATCACAGGAGTGCAGTTCATGCTGCACTCCTGTGAACCATTTTCTGCGGGCTGAAGCCCTCTGTCAGCTGATATCACAGAGCCAGTCCATGCTCGGGAAGGGTCATGACCATATGGTTGGGATCCACCCACATGAATGGACCAGCAACCAGCTCATGCTCTCAGTGAGCCACTGAGAGCCTGAGCTGACTGCTCTTGCCCCCCCCCCCCCCACAGCACAGCACTAGAGTGAGTGAGGAGGGGGCAGAGCAGAGGGAGCTCTGAGAACCAAGCGCTTGGCAGTGTTTGCTCGATTCTCAGTGTTCGAGCCAGTGTTCCATCAGAATCAGCAACCCATCAGATTAGGTAATGGGAGTGACATTCCGTCAGCTGAATACTTACTATGCATGAACAGGTTTGCTAATCTGAAAGAACACCTGCAGTCATAAAGCAACAGTGGACATCTTGCTACACCTTGAATTTCACAGTCCTTTTAACAAATAAAGTGAGCATATATGACTCAATATAGTATATTAAGATCTACCATGCTGTTTTCATGTTACATTTTGAGTCTAAAGGTTTAGCACAGACCAGTGCGGGGGCGTACCATCATGGCCTCTGCCAGCATCCAGCTTTTTTTCAAAATGTAATGTTAAAAACGGCATCACAAATGTCATCCTACTATATTTATATCCGCTCAGTCCATTGCTAAAATGACTGTGAAATCCAAGACTTGGCTGGGTGTAGTAAAATGTCCGCTGCCGCCTTTTGACTGCAGGTGTGCTGTCACATTATCAAACCTGCTATGAATGTGCAGTAAGTGTTCATCTGACGGAATGTTCCTTCCGTTACATAATTTGATAGGTTGCCAATTCTGACGGAACACCATCAGACAGATGCAGCATTGGAATTTCAAGCAAGGACATTGGGTTAGTCTATTATGTAAAAACACCATGGGGGTTATTAAAGGCAAATCCACTTTGCATTTCAAGTGCAAAGTGCACTTGAAATTGCACTGAAAGTGCACTTGGAAGTGCAGTCGCTGTAGATCCGAGGGGGACATGCAAGGAAAATAAAAAAAACAGCATTTTAGCTTGCACATGATTGGATGATAAAATCAGCAGAGCTTCCCCTCATTTCGGATCTACCTCTGATTTACAGCGACTGCACTTTCAGTAAAATTGCAAGTGCACTTTGCACTTGTATTTTTGCATTTATAGTACAAAGTGGCTTTGCCTTTCGTAAATAACCCCCATGTGTAAACTGACATCCCAAACAGACCCTGCCTTCACTCACCCCTGGGTCCTAAAGAAACCCTACACAAGAAATGCCTGTGAAGGAAAGGGGCTGCTGTTCTGAGCTTGTGAACATAGTGGGTTTTTTTTTTTTCTGTCTCCAGTAGGTGGAGACACACTCTAATGTACTCCCCTGGAAAGACCTTTTTCTGCATTTAAGCCTAGGTTCAGACTAGTGTGATCTCAGACATCACATGGGATTCACACCCTCACCGCAGGTGCCAATCACATGTGATGTCTGAGCAATGTGAGTTCAGCCATACAGTTGTATGGCTAAACTCACATTGGATTTGCACAGAAAATGGCGCAGGTGTTTTGCCTGCACTGGAATCGGATAACAGGGGTGTTCTCACCCCTGCAGTCTGATTCCTGTGCGAGTTCAAAGTTCGTACTGCGATCTGTGAACCATTCTGGGGGTGTCATTAACACTGTAAACATGGAAGCGATGTGGAAACAGGCACTGGTTACCGCATTGCACTAGTCTGAACCTTAGCTAAATGTTTTTATTTTGATCCATTAACAGTTTGGTAATCAAATCTAGTACAGTACTGGTGTCATACCTCCTGTTTATAGTTTTCGATCTCCAAAGTTTCATGCAAATATGTTGCAAACTCCTTGAGCATTGGTGTGTTCAAAGAATGCCTTTGATACAGTCCAGCTTTTCTCATTTTTAACCGGGTCTTTGAGGTCCATTTTGTATACTGAATCCTTTATTAGAAAAACATCACATTAGAAATGCAGAATAATGGAAAGTTTGAATTGATGCAGATAAAATTGTAAACAAAATGTTAGTTACCGTGAAATTTGATGATCCTCTGGTACATCATCTCCTGTATCCTCTTCTTCCTGCTCTATATTCTCTACTGTGGTCAATGTGCATTGTGAGGAACAGGAAGCTTCCTCGGACACGCATGGTGAAACGGTGGCAGCCCTTGATGGTTCTTCAGCCAATAATTCCCTTATGGGGATGAGGTTGTATGAGTGGTCATTATTTACACATTGCAATGTGGAGTCTGATACAGGTGGTGCCTCAACTCTCCTTGGATCCTCAGGATTTGGCACATATGGTGTGACTGCTGTATTAACTTGAGGTCTTGCAGTTGCCAATGAATGTTCCGTTTGGATTCTTGGGGGAGGGAAATAATATAACAACCTGAGTTAAGTTTTATTCATGTGTTTCATCAAAACCTGAGGGTTGATCTACTAAAGACAAATCCACTTTGCACTACGAGTGCACTTGGAAGTGCAGTCCCGTAGATCTGAGGGGGACATGCAAGGAAAATAAAAAAAAAAAAAACAGCATTTTTGCTTGTACATGATTGGATGATGAAATCGGCAGAGCTTCCCCTCAGATCTAAAGTGACTGCACTTCCAAGTGCACTTGTAGTGCAAAGTGGATTTGCCTTCAGTAAATCAACCCCCATGTTGGATAGAGGGAGAGTGTGGTAAAACGTGTAAGTGAGATCAAGAGAAAGAACTCAAGTGAACATCAGATAACAGCATGAGAGAATGAACGGTTCAAAATAACATTATGTTGGGAAAAGAAAATGACCAACTATCTAAAAAGACTGGGCCAAAACGTTTTGGAATTTTGCATTGCATTCCTTGGAAAAGACAAACTTTAGCTAATATTTTAGTAAAGGAAACCTCTACAAAGGTCTTTGTACAGATTGATTTAGTTAATAAAACAGTCTTCAACTATTCAAATAGGTAGTTTGCAGATCTAAAGGAGATTATACAATTAGATTTATGTAATTGTTGCCATATTTATGCACATTACAAAAACTGTGTACTGTCCATGATACTTTAGTTACACGAAGATCCAAAATTTTATGACCAGCTATTGGGGTCTACCACTTTAAGGTCCAAACAGTACTAATACACAAATAAGACGGTTAAAGAATCTCTAAAAAGATAACACCCACACCAATTCTAAATCAAACTCGGAATTGTGAGATAAGACCGGAAGAGGGCAATGAAATGGTGTGGGGGGAGTTGCAGAGATGGGCATCATACTTATTGCAGGTACTTAAATTTGCTGGATAAATATTTGGAAAACTGCGGTCCACATTTAGTTCATTATATTTTGTGTACATAAGAATAACGTTAAGAACCACACTTTCATGTCTTGCATAGTGTGGTCTAGTGTAGTGTTTCTCAACTCCAGTCCTCAAGGCGCCCCAACAGGTCATGTTTTCAGGATTTCCCTCAGATGAAACGGCTGTGGTAATTACTAACGCAGTGAAACTGATCAAATCACTTGTGCAAGATGATGGAAAGCCTGAAAATGTGACCTGTTGGGGCGCCTCGAGGACTGGAGTTGTCCCACACACTAGAGCAGTGTTTTCCATTTCTCACAACCAGACTGCACTATGAAGGACATGAATGTTTTACTTCTTCAAAACTACCCAGGAAAGTAAAATATTTGAATAATAAGTCTATTTGCAAAAATAATGGACTAATTGCAGGCCTCCATATTTTTACATCTTTATCCAACAATTTTTGGACCTCTCAACTATGACTCTTCCCACCTCCCATCCCATAGCTCTTTCTCTGCCTTTCCTCACTAACTATCCAAGCTTACTTACCATTGCTATGTCTTTTGATTTTTTTTTTCTTCAGAGTGTCTTATTAACACCCTGGATAAAACTATGCATATTAGTACTGCCTGAAAAAGAGTGTACACCCTGAAAGCTTGTCCTGGTTTGGAGGTTATTGCAGAAAAAAAAGTGCATCACTGACATTACTCAATTCAAATTAGATTGTAACCAGTGTGGTAAGATTAAGACAAAACAGGGTGATCCTTACATACCTTGGTGGTGAGCTAGGTTTGTTTACTAGAAAGTGTTCTATTTCTTCCAAAAGCATTGCAACATCGTACGCCATTACTGGATCATATCTTTTTTCCAATAGTTTGTAAGGGATCGCACCACGTCTGGCCAATTTAAATTGTTTTTCTCGAGCACCAGCAATGGCTGCTTTGATTTCCTCATCAGGGTCACCATTCATGCAAACCCTTCTGAGATGTGTGGAAAGGATAGTGTCCACTTTAAAACAAAATGGACACGTCAGAGGAGTCCTTCTTACCCTGAAAAGTGGAAAGACACACATAGAAAAGGAGAGAAGACTGTGTAAATTGGTAAATGGTTTAAAACCCTGCAAAACAAAAACAAAAAATGCCCAGCACTCCATCCTTTTCAGGCCATTAGTCCAAAACTATGTTTTAGAAATGCTCATATGCTAACAACTAGGTGTGTAAAGCCATACACTATACAATCTCTGATTGTTCAGTTTAAAAAAAAAAAAACTTAAAAAAAAGCCTAAACCTGCTATTAGACTAAAGATAAACACACACCCCCACTATGACCACTCCCCTTACAAATGTAAAGACAATTTTCATTACCCACTTGCAATGTGGAGTGTGTGTGTATATATAAGTATGTCATTTAATTTATTTAAAAACTATACCCAGCACACCAAGCCATTAGTCTGAAATTCTCACATCCCAACAATTGGGTGTGTAAATTGAGTCATACACCATACAATCCTGATTGCTCAGTTTTCAAAAATCTTAGGTAAAAAGGACTAGCCTAACCTACCATTAGATTAAAGATAGACACACACCATCACTTCCCCTACAAATATTAAAGATTATTTGCATGTAATGTGTAAAAAAATAAACAAAACAAAAAAAATATCAACTCTACCCATGAGATTAAAAAAAATATATATCAACTCTACCCATGAGATAAAAAAAAAATCAACTCTACCCATGAGATTTAAAAAAATCAACTCTACCAATGAGATTAAAAAAAAAATTAACTCTACCCATGAGATTAAAAAAAATCAACTCTACCCATGAGATTAAAAAAAATCAACTCTACCCATGAGATTAAAAAAAATCAACTCTACCCATGAGATTAAAAAAATCAACTCTACCCATGAGATTAAAAAAAAAACAACTCTACCCATGAGATAAAAAAAAAATCAACTCTACCCATGAGATTAAAAAAAAAAATCAACTCTACCCATGAGATTAAAAAAAATCAACTCTACCCATGAGATAAAAAAAATCAACTCTACCCATGAGATAAAAAAAAAAAAAATCAACTCTACCCATGAGATTAAAAAAAATCAACTCTACCCATGAGATAAAAAAAATCAACTCTACCCATGAGATAAAAAAAAAAAAAATCAACTCTACCCATGAGATTAAAAAAAATCAACTCTACCCATGAGATAAAAAAAAAATCAACTCTACCCATGAGATAAAAAAAAATCAACTCTACCCATGAGATAAAAAAAAATCAACTCTACCCATGAGATAAAAAAAAATCAACTCTACCCATGAGATAAAAAAAAATCAACTCTACCCATGAGATTAAAATAAATAAATATCAACTCTACCCATGAGATGAAAAGAAAACAAAACAAAACAAAAAAATCAACTCTACCCATGAGATAAAAATATATATTTTCACTCATTGATATTCAACCTAAAAGAAATCCTTAAAGGACCACATAAGCCACTTAAAAGAAATCTCATTACTTAAATACACTTAAATGGTAATCTTCAATAACAAAAAATTAAATAAAACAGCCCAGCTATGTTAAATTTACACACAATATATGGACCTACTATAATGTAAAAAAGCACAAGCCAATGTGAGTTTTATACTTACACACGACGACGTGGAACCTTCTCCATGATTGCAGTAAGTTCAATAAAGAATACTAAAATTGCAATGCAATTGCAGCTTCTCTCTGTAAACTCTCTGCTCTGCTGAGATTTGGTGTCAGTTTTATAGTCACCTTATCTTTTGTTCTTGAGAAGGGGTGGGACAAGAGCAATACACTTCTTCTTCTTCTTTATTTTTATTTCATGGGTAGAGTTGATATTTATTTATGTATTTATTTATTTTAATCTCATGGGTAGAGTTGATATTTATTTATTTTAATCTCGTGGGTAGAGTTGATATTTATTTATTTATTTTAATCTCATGGGTAGAGTTGATATTTATTTATTTATTTTAATCTCGTGGGTAGAGTTGATATTTATTTATTTATTTATTTTAATCTCATGGGTAGAGTTGTTTTGTTTTTTTTTTGGGGGGGGGGCTCATTCACATATTAATAAAACTAGCCAATCTGCTTTTAACTTCAGCTTCTCCCAATGGGCTTCGAAAAGAAAACCTGGAAGCTGTTGCACCAGGATTGTAGTATCTGAAACTGTGACACATATCAGTAATTTTACAAACACAGTTGTAAAGGCTTTTCTGAATTTTCAACAAGTATTTAAGGGACAACCACCCAGAAAAATACCACTTAGTTGATTTTTACTCAAAGCATTGAAGCCACAGAGAGCCCTGCAACTAGCCTTGTCCAAGATGGATTTTAGCATACAAAATAAAGTTTGCATTACATGTACACGGGGTATCAAAATTTGAGAAGGACCTACAATATCCTAAATTTTGAAGGTCACTGCTTAGTCCTAATTGAAATGATCTAAACCAGAGTAAAAGAACAGTTTGTTAAGCATATTTCATGAGTAGCACATATTTTGAAGCAGAAAATAAAAAAACTTAAATGAGATTTGAAAAAGAACATTGATCAAAATTGGAGAACGCTTTCAGATACCTCCCAGTTTTTGGTGTTCGCCTAGGCTCACACTGACAGTGGGAATGAAATTGTGTGAGTTCAGCTGAATGTCAGTCCCATGTCAGACACCCGCGCAGGTTTCTGCATAGATGTCTATGGAAATCGTACACCAAAGTCGCTAAAAGTGTTAATGAAACCACTTTTTGGGAATTGGTGCAGTGCCGCAAATGCGGCATCGCACCACTTTGGACATGTCAAATCACATGCCAAATCACTGCAATGTGAACCAGGACTTAATTTGACACCTTGTGCTAATTTCTTTCAATTTCTGACAAACCCTATTTAACTGGCAGCCTAAAGCTTGGTACACATATCTGCTTATCAGACAAATATTTGTGTGTTTTTGGTTGCATGCTAGTCTCCATATTGAAAATTAAGAGGTTACTGCAATTTTTGTACGACCAAATACAACTTCATAAGTCATGCCATGTGTTGAATTGTTTTGTATGTATTTTTTGTTTGTGATCATGCGCAGTCTTTTACAATATTTTTTGCTTTTTTTTTTTTTTTTTTTACAACGTGTACTAATTAAATGAAAATCAAACTTTCTGTTCACGTACGATAACCATTTTACAGCCTGCACCATCAGTTTTTGTCATCCAAAAAGTCAGACTCGGCAGTCAAAAGACCTATTTTAACAATCAGAAAATCAACCGATTGTTCATAGTACAAAATTTTACTTCTGATTTTCGTTTGTACAGCTCTTTACTTTCCAGTTTTAACTGACTTTGCAAGATGGTGAGCCATTCTAAAGTGACTGAAACCCTCTGGCAGCAGGTTGTCCAGATAAAGGGCAAAGGGATGACCGTTTCAGCCATAGCAGGAGAAGTTTGTCATTCCAAATTTGTGCTTTCGAGAATATTGCATCTTTACAATGTCACAAACTCATTCAAGTCCCCCAAGAAGGCTGGTCATCCACTGAGAATCTAAACGGGCAATCGGTTCAACACTGCAGCTGCAATTGCTCACCAGTTCAGCGCTGAAAAGCGTAAGGATCTGTCTCATCATACAGTGTCTTCTCATTTAAGAGAATTTGGACTGAAAGCCAACTCTGCAATGACCAAACCTCTCTTTAGCAGGAAGCATCAAAAGGCAAGACTAACCTTTTCTGAGGAGCATGTTGTGTGGACAGAGGAAAATTGGTCCAAAATTCACTTTAATGATGAAAGCAAGTTTAATAAAAATGGGCAGCATTATGTTTGTCATCAAACTGTGAAGACTGAACCCAAAATGTGTAAAGAAGTCAGTGAAAGGTGGAGGGGGAAGCACCGTGGTTTAGGGGATGTTTTCTGCTGCAGGAGTTGGGCCTCTCATACAACTACATAGCAGAGTGATAAAATGTGGTTCATTCCCTGCATTCATCACCCAATCGACCAGCATTTTTCATGCACAACAATGCTCCCTGTCACACAGCAAAATGGGTAAAGCCATTTATTGAAGCTGAAAACCTTGAAATGGCCAGCCCAGAGTCCTGATCTAAACCCAATAGAAAATCTCTGGAAAGTCCTTGGCAACAAGGTTTGGACCAATAAACATACTATAGTGACCCAACTGTGGAGGAGACTGGAAGAAAATCGCACCAGAGCAGTGTGAGAGACTAGTGATGTCCTGTGGCTGCAGATATGCTGAAGTAATTCCAAACAAGGGCCTGTACACTTCCTATTTATTGATTTTTGTAACCTTCAGAAAATTTTTATTTTTATATTTTTTAATAGAAAAAACAACTTTATTGAAAAAATATATGCATGGTACATAAAATGATATAAGCCAACATGGCCAGAACAGTGGTACATACATAAGCACATTGCATGGTACAGTCATTGCTGTTCTCTAATTTTGATCATTGTTTTCTACTAAATTAAACTTTTTTTTCTTGATTCTTCAATAAAGTTGGATTACTCCAACATCTGTTTGTGGACACAGTGCTTCTGTAAACTTATGTGTGGGTATCTTGCAGAGTGGCTCTACAGTGGATATCCCTGGAGACGCAATGTATTTTATTGCAGTGCACAGGTAGGCACCACATGTCAATGTTTTTAATATCATTTTTGTACAACTTTATTCAGTCTCCTTTTGCATTTTCATTGTGATTTTCTCCAGTTTCATTCTATTACAGCCTTGATTCTACAATAAAGTTTTAAGTGGGATTATTGCAACATTTTTTAAAGGACACAGTACTTTTATAAACGTATTTGTGGGTATCTTGCAGAGTGGTTATCCCTGACCTTCCTGGAGACGCAATGTATTTACTGCAGTGTAAAGGTAAGCACCACATGTCAAAATCTTTTTAATATATATTTTGATTCACCTTATTCAGTCTCCTTTGCATTTTCATTGGGATTTTCTACAGCTTCATTCTATTATAGCCTGTCTACATTTACACCATCTATCATCTGCTGAGCAATATTGATCCTGACCTTTGGTCTCCAAACTGTGGCCCTTTGCTATCCTATGTGGTTCTTGGGGCACTAATCTTTCTACTGACAACCAACTTTAATAAATACACTGACCTCAACAAGGATGGGGTACTATTTTTTGTACTACTGATCACAAGATTATTTCTTGCCCCCAATGCTGAGCCAATTTCTACTCCCCCGTGTCACAGGCTAGTGACCCTAAAGTATGAAGAACAGTGCGCTGGAACTTTTGGAGACCTCTGGTCTACAACTACATTTCATCACTTTTTCAGAGAAGAGTTACAGGTACTCCTTGCCTGGTTGGAGATTTCACTTCACTTAATCTTCTGGAGGTGCAACAATAACAAGTGTAAAATCCCTTTCATAAAAGGGGTGAAAATTCCATAATTAAGCCTTCATGAGAAAATTGTAGGTGCATTACTGCATCCATTTTTTAGGGACTAGCTTTTGGGGATTGTCGACCAAGCAGTACTCCTTGGGCTGCCTAAAAGCTTGCCCTGCAAATTGGATGTTAGTATCACAACAGTACTCGCTTGTTCTTCACATGGGAGTTTAGCATCATACACTTGATTCCAGGAGCAAGAGTCAGCTCATTGAGGCTGGAGTGAAAAATGCATGCAAAGAGCGATGGCCGCGCAGCCTATACACACTCATGTCAGGCTGACAGCGGCTGATGCTGTTTTCATGTAGTCACACACCAAGGGGTGACATGTGGTTAAGGGCAGATGTCTGATTTCGGACAAAGCTGACTGCATTCAGGTTTCAACATTGAATTTTAAGAGCAGGCAACAAAGATCTAGCTAGGCTTTTTATTACTAAAAAATTACTTATGTGAAAATTCCCCAAATGTGAAAAAGGGACAGTCTTGAATGCCTGCAGGGACATGTGACCTAGCATGTTTACACTATGCATTTACTATTTGGTTAGAGAACATGTATGTATCTTTGGGCTTCTATTGATACCTGAATATTGTTTGGGAGAATAAATTACAAAGTCCATACCAGACAAGCAAAGTGGCAGGCTTAGGCTGACCATACATTGCACAATCTCCTTTTAACCCTTTTGCTGTCAGGTCCATATGTCGTACAGACCTGACAGCAGGGGTTGCCGCACAAAATATGGTGGCTGCAGCAGCCGGTGTATTTGGCTCCTGCCAGTGAGTAGAGAGCGGGACCAAGCAACGCTGTCTTAATACAGTATGAAAATGATGCAGTTGGGCAATAAAAAGAAACAGCAAGAACCAATCGTACAAGAGATGTGCCACTGAGCAGCTTTAATGCTAATATTTGGCACACAACACGAGATGTCCTAAAAAGCCCCATCCACACTTCTACACGACTGAGAATTACAAGCAGCCTATAGATAAAGAGAGCTAATGTGCATTGTCCATACATACAATGCAAGACTGCTCCCACCCGTTCAGGTGTGACAGTACATACATTTTTTTTTTTTTCTTTTTTGCATGTCATGTTTAGCGAGTCCATTTGAAATGGCTTTCCTACACACCGTCACACAAGTGCCATGATGCTCAAAATATGCCTCACCAAATGCTTATTTGTTACCATGTATCTTGGCATGTGCATTAGCATGGTATGTGGTGATACCATTAGGAATTAATTGCACTGTCACTTGCCTACAAAATGTGCGTTTTTGGTGCATTGCAGAGACATGCCCAATTGTGTATGTTCCCACAATGTAGACGTGTGAACCTAGCCTTGGAATAGATGCCAAGACCTACACCCAGCATACAGAACAAGAAAAGATGCACTGTGCAGCAGTCATAAAGACTGAAAATTATACATCTGGCACCAATAAAAATATATGGCTTGTGTTACTGTATTATGCTGTATACATACAGTATATCACAAAAGTGAGTACACCCCCTCACATTTTTGTAAATATTTTATTATCTTTTTATGCAACAACACCGAAGAAATGACACTTTGCATAAATTTAAAGCAGTGAGTGTACTGCTTGTATGACGGTGTAAATTTGCTGTCCCCTCCAAAATAACTCTACACACAGCCATTACGGCGCTGGCAACAAAAGTGAGTACATGCCCAAAGTGTCAATATTTTGTGTGGCCATCATTTTCCAGCACTGCCTTAACCATCTTGGGCATGGAGTTCACCAAAGCTTCACAGGTTGCCACTGGAGACCTTACACTCTTCTACCTTCCATTTGAAGATGCTCAATAGGGTTTAGGTCTGGAGACGTGGTTGGCCAGTCCATCATTTTTACCAAGGCAGTGGATATCTTGTGTTTGGGGGTCTTTATCATGTTGGAATACTGCCCTACGGCCCAGTCACCAAAGGGAGGGGATCATGCTCTGCTTCAGCATGTCACAGTACATGTTGGCATTCATGGTTCCTCCAATGAACTGTAGCTCCCCATCGTCGGAAGATCTCATGCAGTCTCAGACCATGACATTCCCACCACCATGCTTGACTGTAGGCAGGACACACTTGTCTTTGTACTCCTCACCTAGTTGCACCGCACATGCTTGACACCATCTGAACCAAATAAATGTATCTTGGTCTCATAAGAGCACAGGACATGGTTTCAGTAATCCATGTCCTTAGTCTGCTCATTTTCAGCAAACTGTTTGCAGGCTTTCTTGTGCATCATCTTTTGAGGAGGCTTCCTTCGGGGACGACTGCCATGCAGACCAATTTGATGCAGTGTATGGTCTGAGCAATGACAGGCTGATTTCCCCCACACACACACACACACCAATTTAACCTCTGCAGCAATCCTATGTCTATTTCCCAAAGGCAACCTCAGGATATGACGCTGAGCACATGCACTCAACTTCTTTGGTCTACCATGATGAGGCCTGTTCTGAGTGGAACCTGTCCTGTTAAACCACTGGTCTTGGCCACGGTTCTGCAGCTCAGTTTCAGGGTCTTGGCAATCTTCTTATAGCCTAAAAACTCTTTATGTAGAGCAACAATTCATTTTTTCAGATCCTCACAGTTCTTTGCCATGAAGTGCCATGTTGAACTTCCAGTGAGAGCGATGACACAAATTTTAACACCTGAGACCTTGTAACACTAATGAGTCACATGACAACGGGGAGAGAAAATGGCTACTTGGGCCCAATTTGGACGCTTAGGGGTGTACTCACCTTTTATTGCCAGCAGTTTAGACATTAATGGCTGTGTGAGTTATTTTGAGGGGACAGCAAATTTACACTGTTATACAAGCTGTACACTCACTACTTTACATTGTGGCAAAGTGTAATTTCTTCAGTGTTGTCGCATGAAAAGATATAATAAAATATTTACAAAATTGTGAGGGGTGTAATCATCATTGTGGTGTGTAGCTGTATGTACATTATCTCACAAAAGAATATTTTACACAATGCTGACTGAATAGATAATTACTTGACGTCTGGACCTACTGCTGGATAACCAAGTGCCCTCTTTGTCTTGTCTGATTATAAAGTCTAGGAATTACTATTAAAAAAAGGGCACAAAGTTATCCTAACACAGGATAACAGCTACAGGTTACAGGTCAACAGGTGCTCTACATCTTGGCTAAGAGGTGAGGTCTCTGCTCAATACAGGCTGGGTTCACACTGGTCCGACAAACGCTCCGACATTGGGAGCTCATGTCGCATGACGTGTGAAATTCAATGTTTCCCTATGGGAGCCGTCCTAACTGGTCCGACACAAGTCGTTCCGACTTTAGAAATGCTCCCTGTACTACTTTGGTCCGACTTTGATCCTACTTCAGCCTATTGACTATCATTGAAGTCGGATCAAAGTCGGATCGCCGTCTCGCATGATCCGACTTCGGCACGCGACTTGTGCTCTGATGATCTTGAGGGGGAACTCCGCACAAACTTTTAAATAAAAAACCGGCATGGGTTCCCCCTCCAAGAGCATACCAGGCCCTTGGGTCTGGTATGGACCTTGAGGGGAACCCCCTACGCAGAAAAAAACGGCGTGAGGGTCCCCCCCAATCCATACCAGACCCTTATCCGAGCATACAGCCCGGCCGGACAGGAATGGGGGTGGGGACGAGCAAGCGCCCCCCCCCTCCTGAGCCGTACCAGGTCGCATGCCCTCAACATGGGGGGGTTGGTGCCTTGGGGGAGGGGGCGCACTGCGGCCCCCCCACCCCAAAGCACCCTGTCCCCATGTTGATGAGGACAAGGGCCTCTTCCCGACAACCCTGGCCGTTGGTTGTCGGGGTCTGCGGGCGGGGGGCTTATCGGAATGCGGGAGCCCCCTTTAATAAGGGGGCCCCCAGATCCCGGCCCCCCACCCTAAGTGAATGAGTATGGGGTACATCGTACCCCTACCCATTCACCTAGGGAAAGTGTCAATTAAAAAAAAAAACACTACACAGATTTTTAAAGTAATTTATTAGACAGCTCCGGGGGTCTTCTTCCGACTTCGGGGGTCTCTCCGGTTCTTCTCCACGCTCTCCGGATCTTCTGCCGGGCTCCTCCGCTCTCTTCTGCTCTTTTGCCGCTCTTTTGCTATAGCGGAGGAGCCAGGTCTTCAGTCTTCAGTCTTCTGCCTTCTGCCCTCTTCTCTTCTTCTGATGTTGACACGACGCTCTCTCCGGCTGGAATGCTCTCTGTGCGCTGGGCATGCTGGGATTGTGACGGCATAAGGGGGCGTGGTCCTCGGGTGATGACCACGCCCCCTAAAACGTCACAGTCCCAGCATGCCCAGGGACTGTGACGGCATAAGGGGGCGGGGTCACCGCCTATATAAGCCATAGCAGAGCGCACAGAGAGCATTCCAGCCGGAGAGAGCGTCGTGTCAACATCAGAAGAAGAGAAGAGGGCAGAAGGCAGAAGACTGAAGACTGAAGACCTGGCTCCTCCGCTATAGCAAAAGAGCGGCAAAAGAGCAGAAGAGAGCGGAGGAGCCCGGCAGAAGATCCGGAGAGCGTGGAGAAGAACCGGAGAGACCCCCGAAGTCGGAAGAAGACCCCCGGAGCTGTCTAATAAATTACTTTAAAAATCTGTGTAGTGTTTTTTTTTTTAATTGACACTTTCCCTAGGTGAATGGGTAGGGGTACGATGTACCCCATACTCATTCACATAGGGTGGGGGGCCGGGATCTGGGGGCCCCCTTATTAAAGGGGGCTCCCGCATTCCGATAAGCCCCCCGCCCGCAGACCCCGACAACCAACGGCCAGGGTTGTCGGGAAGAGGCCCTTGTCCTCATCAACATGGGGACAGGGTGCTTTGGGGTGGGGGGGCGCAGTGCGTCCCCTCCCCCAAGGCACCAACCCCCCCATGTTGAGGGCATGCGACCTGGTACGGCTCAGGAGGGGGGGGCGCTCGCTCGTCCCCACCCCCATTCCTGTCCGGCCGGGCTGTGTGCTCGGATAAGGGTCTGGTATGGATTGGGGGGGGACCCTCACGCCGTTTTTTCGGCGTAGGGGGTTCCCCTCAAGGTCCATACCAGACCCAAGGGCCTGGTATGCTCTTGGAGGGGGAACCCATGCCGGTTTTTTATTTAAAATTTGGCACGGAGTTCCGCCTAAAGATTCATACCAAACACAGTGCCGGGCATTGGCGGGGATCCAAGTCGGATCCCCGTTCATTGAAAGTCGGACATATGCCGGCTTCATGTCGCAGGGCAAAGTCGGATCCAAAGTAGGACGGGTGTCGTGTCGCACCAGTGTGAACCCAGCCTAACTGTTGATAAAGTCGGAGGCTGCTATTCAAATGCTAATTCAATCTGTGTCCCAGAGAGCTATCTGATAGTGTGGCCATTGGAGTAAATCTTTGAGTCACACTTTATCTTGTTTGCCTATAGAGACATTTGAACCTTTGTTATAAAAGTTTAGCTCTGGCATTTTCTTATCCAGCACCATAGGCATCATAAATTTTACTGGCTTTTTTTATTATTCTTAAGGCCTGGTTTATACTGTTCTGTGTAATGTACACATAGAAATGTGAATGGACACAAAGTTTCCTTTAGTCTTTGACAATGAACTGCAGCATATTGATATTTACCAGTCACAGAATAGGGAATTCTTAGGCTACTTTCACACTGGGGCATTGCGCCGCTGGCGGTAAAATGCTATTTTTTGTGGCGCTATTTGGCCTCTAGCGGGGCGCTTTTAACCCCCTGCTAGCTGCCGAAGAAAGGGTTAAAACAGCCCACAAAGCGGCGCTTTGCCGGCCCTGCCCATTGAAATCAATACACTGCTCCGACAGCGCCTCAAAGATGTGGCTGGCAGGACTTTTTTGAGCATCATGCCAGCGCACCGCTCCAGTGTGAAAGCCCTTGGGCTTTTACACTGGAGTGAGAGGAGCCGCTTTTTCAGGGCGCTTTGCAGGCGCTATTTTAAGCTCTTTAGCGCCTGCAAAGCGCCCCAGTGTGAAAGTAGCCTAAAACACATGGATTTTCATGCAACTCTTGCATTCTGATGCTTCAAAGTTGGGCAAATGCAAAAGGGGTCTTAAAATTCTTAAATAATAATAATACTGTAATGTGCCAAATGATGCCATCTGCCCTGGGAACCCCTCATAATGGCCACAGCAGGTGTACAGACCTGGGAACCCTACATAATGGGCACAGCGGTTGTACAGACGTGGGAATACATCACAGGGATGGTGGGAACCCCTCATAACGATCACTTCAGGTGTAAAGACCTGGGAAATCGGCACAGGGATGGTGGGAACCCCTCATAATGGGCACAGCAGGTGTACAAACCAGGGATTGTGGAAACCCCTCATAATGGTCACAGCAGGCATACAGACATTGGAACTTGGCACAGGGAAGTTGGGCACCCCTCAATGGGCACAACAGATGTACAGACCTGAAAACACAGTACAGGGATGGTGAGAACAGGGAATAATGGGCACAGCAGGTGTACATGCCAGAAAACACAGCACAGGGAATGTGAACGCCTAATAATGGGCACAGCAGGTGTAAAGACCCGTGGATGGGCACAGCAGGCGTACACACCCATGAACACAGCACAGGGATGGTGGGAACCCGTCATAATGGCCACAGAAGGTATACAGACCTGGTAACTCTGCACAGGGATAATAGGAACATTTCATAATGGGCACAGCAGCCAGCAGGTGTACAGACCCAGGAGCTCAGCACAGGGACGGTGAGAACCCCTCAAGGCTCACATGTCTACAGACCTGGGAACTCAGCACAGGGATGGTGTGAACCACTCATAATGGGCACAGCAGCCAGCAGGTGTACAGATGTGAGAACCCCTCATAATGTTCACAAGCAGTGTACAGACCCGGGAACACAGTACAGGGATGGTGGGAACCCCTCATAATGGACACAGCAGGTGTACAGACCTGGGAACATCTGTGATGCTCCCTAGCCTCTTGGTAATCTCCAGTGCCATGATGAGTTTGCAAAGTGAGTAGATATTTGTGATGGTTTCCCGTCCATGCCCCTCCCCCCCCCCCCCCCATATCTCGTATTGCGATTGGGGTTAATATATGTTCAAAGTTTTATATATTTTTTTCACAGAATTGTCATAAGCATCAGCTCCTGATGAGGCGGTAGTATTCCCCGAAATGCATAGAGCTTACAAAGATGCACACCCTAATGACGTTATCTGTGAGGACATTCGTTCCTTTAAAAGTTTATATATGAACTTGTACATGGAGCGACAACGGGAATGTTCTTTCATATGTTTACTATTTTTATTTTATGTTATCTATGTATGCTTTTGAGTCTTTGCAAACATTACCTGACTGTAATATCAATGTTTGGCCATATGATGTCATATTTTTAGTCGATCAATAAATTATCTCTTTTACATCCGGTTCCTCCATGTGCCTCACTCAAAGTCCCAAATTGCCCCCTCCTTAGACCTGGGAACTCAGCACAGATATGGTGGGAAACCCTCGTAATGGTAACAGCAGCCAGCAGGTTTACAGACCTGGGAGCACAGCACAGGGATGGTGAGAACCCCTCATGGGCACAACAGGTGTACAGACCCAAGATCTCGGCACAGGGATGGTGGGAACCACTCACAATGGGAACAGCAGCCAGCAGGTGTACAAACATGGGAGCCCCTCATAATGGGCACAACAGTTATACAGACCTGGGAACACATCACAGGGATGGTGGGAACCCCTCATAATGGGCACAGCAGGCATACAGACACAGGAACTTGGCACAGGGATGGTGGGAACCCTTCATAATGGGCACAGCAGGTGTATATAACTGGGAACACAGCACAGGGATGGTGGGAACCACTCTTAATGGGCACAGCAACCAGCAGGTCAGTAGGTGTACATTATTGGGAACTCGGCACAGGGATGGTGGGAACACCTCATAATGGGCACAGCAGATTGCAGATCTGGGAGATCCGAATTATTACTAGTAGCCCCCCTGAGACCAGAAGAAACTGGCAGGTGATTTATAGCTCCAACATACACCAAACACTAATACAATTGATGGGTGGACTGATCCATTTAAGGTGAGCTGCAGCATTTTTTTTTTGTACCGATTCTGCACAGCGTCAGAATATTATATTTTTCACACTTGGCTGCATGGGTACGGGGACAGATCCTCATTTTTGTCCTTGTGGACAGCTTCCTCCGTCGCCAACATTCCGTCATAATCTTTATGGGTTTTTTTCCCCACCACGCAGTCTGTTTGGAACTTGTGTGCAAATTTTGGTAATATTGTTGTTTTGTTAAAGTTTTGAGCACCAGCCTCCACAGGAGCCGACAGCCCAGCTGTCTCCTTGCTCAGCAGGGGTTAGTGGACAGATCTGCCAGAGTAAAGGAAACTCTAGGTGGAGCCTCCTTGAGTTAAGGGGCTTTAGAGACAGTTTGTAAACCTGAAATTCCTAATGACCTCTTCACACGGATTTGCTTTAGGCACACACATAACATTACTAGTGGAAATCAAATTTCCACATTAATATTCTGAAGTTTGCAGTAAAAAATGATAAATCAAAGGTAAATCAAGTTGCATGCCTCATAGTGATATCATTAAACATAAAATGGTGAAGCAGTGCACTAAGACCCCTTTCACACTGGGGCGTTTTTCATCTGCTTTTGGGCTAAAATAGCGCCTAAAAACGCCGCCTCCCCTGTAGCCCCAGTGTGAAAGCCCGAGTGCTTTCACACTGGGGTGGTGCGCTTGCAGTATGTTGGAAAAAGTCCTGCAAGCAGCATCTTTGGGGCGATGGAGGAGCGGCTATGTTTCCACTAGTGTGACTTGTCATGCGACTTGGGACTGCAAAGTTGCATGACAAGTCATACACTATGATTTACAGTGAGCACTGTTCATATCTGTGCAACTTCAAATTAATCCCCACATTACTTTGGTCCCACTTTGATGCAACTTGAGGTCCATTGACCTCAAGAATACACAGGCATTGCTTGAAGTCACGCCAAAATCGCGGTAAAGTCGCAGCAAAAAATTGGTTGCAGTAGTGGAAATCTAGCCTTAGGCCCCTTTCACACATTGTACAACTTGTCCCACAATTTGGGACTGCAAAGTAGCATGAAAAATGACGATTTCCAATGACAACCATTCATATTAGTACGACGTCAATTTGTTCCAACTTCAAAGTAATCCCTGCACGACTTTGGGCTGACTTTGATGCCAGTTACACAAACATCATAAAAGCATGTCAAGGTACACATAGGCTTTTAGTAGAGTTTAGGAGCTGCCATGTTTAGCCTAGGTTCACATCTGTGCGATGACAGACATCGCATGTGATTTGCACATGTGATTTCTGTGCAGTGCGAGTTCAGTCATATGGCTGAACTAGCATTTGATTTGTGCAAAAATAGTGCAGGCACTTTTTTTTTTTCCCCCACGCACTAGAATCGGATCGCATGAGCATTCTCACCTATCTGATCCGATTCCTGTGCGAGTTCACATTTCAAACTGCGATCTTTGAACCGATCTGAGGGTTTCATTAACAATGTATTGACACCCGGAGCGGATCGCAGAGGGCAGTGTGAACTGCCTGCCAGAGAGATGCGTGAACCGGCGCTGTAAACGCTCTGGTTCCCGCATCGCACATATGTGAACCTAGGCTCAAATGTGCTTCAACCTCCCTCTCCTGAACGTGAGAGAATAACATTCAGCATAGGAACATTTTGACCCCGGCTACGGAAAAACACAATGCTGCAAAAATGTGCCACGATTTTGACACTTATTGCTGCAGGTGCGGTAAATGTTGGTCATTGTACATGAAGCCTTAATGCAGGAGAAGCGATCCATTTTAAGTGGAAGATGTTCCTGCTTCAGAAGAGTTTTAGGCTCAGTCCACACTGGTGCGATGTGAAACCCTGTGAATCCAGTGCAGGTTCCTGAACTGCCCCTGAATCGCCGGCAGTTCACACTGCCCTCGGCGAACCACTGCGGGTGTCGATACAAAGTTAATGACCCCCAGATTGTATCGCAGTGCAAACTGTGAATTCGGACAGGAATCGGATTGCATGGGCGTGAACACCCATGGGATCCGTTTCTGGTGCGGATTAAAAAAGGGTCTTGCATATGTTTGGTCAAAATGCAATGCAAATTCAGCCATACAGTTTGTAAGGCTATTCAGCCAAACAAACTGGCTGAATTTGCATCGCATGTGATCTGCACAGCAATGCAGTGCAAATTGCATGCGATATCTGGCATTGCACCAATGTGAACCGAGCCTTAGTGGTGTTGTATATGCATTTTGAGCATCTAATTGGATCCTGGATGCACACAATTCTATTTTCTCTCAAGGCAACTGACTGGACCTAAAATACAGTCAAAAGTCAGTGTGCATGGCACTTTGAAAAACCATTACATTTATTTAGAAATGTCCTCTAAATGACTATAGATGCAGCCTTGACAGTGCCAGTATAAATGAGGCCCAATAGTCTGGTGTAAAGTGCATAAAAAAGCACAAGCTTCAAGCTTTTATGCCTGGTTCGCACCTATGCATTTTTTGGGCATTTTCAGTTTTTTTGCAGAAACGCACTACAGTCCATTTAACATGGTTTCCTATGGATGTAGTTCACATCTGTGCATTTTATGGAAAGGGCCAGGATTTTTCTGGTTTTTGCTTCCATTGGATGGTTTCAAGATGTGCATTGAAAAATGCAAAATACACCTGCAATATGCAAACTGCAACCTGCACAAGTGTGAATCAGGCCTTTAGGCTCGATTCACACCTATGCATGTTGCTTTTGAGCGTTTTTGGAGGTTTTTTTTTCATGCTTGCCACGTTTTTGAGCCGCGTTTTTGCCGCGATTTTGCCGCGATTTGCGTTTTGCGTTTTTTTTTTTTTTTTTTTTTTTTTACATTTTTTTTACAGTCTTAAAAAAAATTTAAAAAAATAAAAAAATTTAAAAAAAAAAAACAAAAAAAAAAAACGGCAAAAACGCATCAAAAACGCACCAAAAATGCATCAAAAAGGCTGCAAAAACGGTGCACTTGCGTTTTTGATGCTTGTCCATTGAAATCCATTACATGCAAAACGCTGCATTTTGCATGAAAAAAAGTCCCCGACCCTTTCCAAAAATGCAGAGAAACAAAAAGGCATTGATGTGAACATGTTCCATAGGAACCCATGTTAAAAAATTCCCGTGCATTTCTGCAAAATGCAAAATGCATCAAACGCGCTAGTGTGAATCGAGCCTTAAGCCCCTTTCCCACTGGGGCGGTGGGGGCATCAGCGGTAAAGCGGCGCTATATTTGGCGCCGCTTTACTGTCATTTTAGCGGCGCTATTTGGCTGCAGCAACGCTATGCCGGCAGTATAGCCGTGCTGCCCCATTGAGACTGCTGCGGCTAATTCAGGGCGCTTTGCAGGCGCTATTTTTAGCGCTGTAGCGCCTGCAAAGCACCCCAGTGTGAAAGGGGTCTTAGACAGAGATATAGAAGCTGCAGTGTGCATGGACCCTTAGGCTAGATTCACACCTATGCATTTTTAGTGCATTTTGAAGATTTGCACTACAGAACGTGTTCCATAGGAAAACATGTTAAATGGGCTGTAGTGCAAATCTGCACAATGCAAAAAGCACTCAAAATGCATAGGTGTGAATCGAGCCTTATAGCTTTTGAGGAAAAAATTATCCAAGGAAAAACCCTTACCTTATGTATAGGTTCTGCTTGGCAAAACTTTCTTATGTCTCCCAGGATGCCAGTTTTTCAGACAAGAGATTGGCAGCATTTTTTAAAGCGGAGTTCCACCCTAAAGTGGAACTTCCGCTCATCGGATTCCTCCCCCCCTCCGGTGTCACAATTGGCACCTTTCAGGGGGGAGGGGGGTGCAGATACCTGTATAATACAGGTATCTGCACCCACTTCCGGGTACAGCTAGCCGCAGCTAGCCGCAGACTCCCCGCCCACCCCCGTTGTGTTGTGGGAAATACACAGTTCCCACAACACAACGGGGACCAGTGAAGACGCGCAGCGCGACTCGCGCATGCGCAGTAGGGAACCGGGCAGTGAAGCGGTGAAATAAATGGCTTATTATTGTATAAAAAGCCTTCAATAATGATGATTCTCGTGAGACGAATTTTGGAATTATTTCTGCTTGAGTCAGCTTGAATCAAAACCGTGTGTTTTATTGTACACACATAAACTTGGAAAATACTTACAAAAATAGTACATTCATATTCAGAATTAGTGTTGTTTCATATATGCAAAAAATGTTCAAATATAGTTCATTTGTTTCAAAGATCTGAAAAAGTCCTTAAATTATTAGACATGTGCTTCCTTTGTCTTGGGGTTTTAAGATGGCCAATTAACCTCTTGTGTCTTGGAAGTAATTCTGTGTGCATAGGAAAGCTGTGTGTAGATGTAGCTTGGAGCAAGATATGTGTGTAAAGAGATGTGTCTTGGAAGCAGGATGTGTGTGTCAAAAGTGAGCTGTGTGTGTAGAATGAGCCCGAAGACTGGATTCCTTGTGTCTATATGAACCCATTCTTTCAAATTCGCGCCCAAACACAAATCCCTCCCATACACTCCCTTTTTCTCCACCTTCTAACAGAGAGCAACATCTGTTTTTCACTTTAACCAAACATTTTAAACATGAAACCAGATATATGTGAGATAGACGTTCAGACCAAACATCAGACCTCTTAAAACATAAACGCTTAAATCAAACAAAGTATCGGTTACATAGGAAGACCCATACATATATTTACAAAATCCATCAAATTCTGACAGGGTCTTGACCTGCATTTTCAGTCAATGAATGGCCATTTGGGTATCACTAGCTCAAAGTCCTGTCATTCAAACAATTATGGAAAATGCATATTCTTTTCAATAAAGCCAATTAAAATTTAGATATTAAGAATATAACATTCCCCTCTGAAATATGAATAACAATCATATTTTAATCATACATTCATAGCATACATGGCCCATTCATACTGACTTTGATCCAATAACTCCAAATGTATTTCCATCACCAACCGAGTTTGCAATACCAAAACCCATCTTTCTCTTAAGCTTATTTTGCAATAAATCATCTCCTTTCTTGATTTCATTTCTAATTCGATAATATAATTTTTTCATTCTAAACATCAAACATAACTGGAATATAATGAATAACATAATAATAATAAAAAGAATAACTATAGGATGTGATAAAATATGTCCTGCTGCTGAGGTTATTGAAGTTTTTCCCCAAATTGATACACTATTACTGAATTTTTTCCACCAATTACTTCCTGAAAATTCTGACCATTGATGAGATATCTCTTGCAAATTACCTTGTTCATGTTTAAACAATATTTCTGCATTCTGAAGTTCCTTAGCCAAAGCTATCAATAAACCTTTATCCTTATTAATTACTTTTGCCCATTCTTCCCAAGGAAATTCATCTACCTGAGATATATTATATTGTGTGGGAAGAGCACTTATATTTTTCATAAGCATATTTGTTAAATTTGTTCTAAACCCATTAATACTTATTGCTACAATGTCTCCTTCTATACAATACAAGCCTTGATTTAGGTTTTCTGTATTTGTACAAGAAGAGAAAAAAGTTTTAACCCTTTCTGTATCTGACATGATCTGAAAACAAACCTTCTTTTTATCTACACGAGTAACTAATTCAGAAATTGTTTCAACTTTTTCTATTCTTGCTGAACACAATGTATGATTATGATAACAAGAATGAAAAATACTTTTATCTTGATTAGGTAAACAGATAACTTTAGACTGAAATTGTAAACATGATGACAAATCTAATTGTTCTAATTCAGAATTTTCATTGTTAAATGCAAAATCTGTATACTGTAATTTATAATACAATAATTGTGTATTGCTGACCGGTAATCCCAGGACTGTGATTGGAACCAAAATTTGTTCTTGTCCTGCTATCGGAATCATAGAAGAACTATAACAAACATCCTGTTTACATCCTATCCATTTATTTACCCATAAATCTGTATGATTTATAGCATATACATATTCTCTGGGTAAATTCTGTAAAATGCCAAGAGGGGTTATTCCACTCTGAAATGCTTGAGCAATTATTTTAAAATTAGTGGAATATTCAGTCTGGATCTCTAAACATGCTCTGGCAATATGAGAATGTTGTTCACTTAACATTAAATCAAGAGTAATATTTTGAAGATGTAAAATAGATGGACCCATTATATTAGCTGTTTTAATAACCATATTTTCTAAAATTCCATTTAAATTTCTCTGTATTTTAATCCCATTACTACCCACTAAACCAGCTGTCTCAAGATCAGACTTTAAAGTATTAATGTCCATACTATTAGTAATACTCCCAATTGTGCCAATCCCTCCTAAAATACCTTCAACAATACCACGCTTATTTCTGTTATGATTTCTATTATTAATTCCAAACCATCTTTCAATACCCAATTCCATATTAACCAAATGTCCTTGACATTGTAGAAACCTTGTAGAAATTTTCCATTCTGAAACATTAAAGTTCCACAATATAATGACAAAATTTCCCTCTCTCAAAAAAGTTCTGGATTGGAAATGGTTAATCTGAAATGGATTTGCTGAGACACTTTTCTTACCAACACATGGAGTTTTCCTAGGAGACCTTACAACAACACTTCCCTTCGCACCTTTCATTAGATAATTTACTATTGATATGCAACATTCATATATACCAGTATCATTCAAAGATACTCTCATTTGTTGATAAACAAATGTATTATTGATCCAATTCACACTACCATAAATTCCTTTATGAATTATCATAGTAGAACTGTGAAGAAAACTTCCCAAAAATTCATCGTTCCTTTTCCAAGTTACCAATGAATCCTGAGGTACATATATTTTTGTTTTACATATCAAATGCAAACTATCATTATCTTCAAAAATGTTCAAAGACTGTGGAAAAATATAAATTTCTGGAATAATCATGTTGACCACAGAAATACTAATTTTAACCCTTATTTGTGTTAATTGTCTTGTTACTTTAAAATCCCATGTTCTTACAACACATATCCATACAATTATTCAGCTGTATTAATATCAACATATCTAGAATTATATTCTGTCATTTGTATTAAGATCAATATCTTTATCACTCTTGTCCTCTGTATTAATATCAATGTCTTTATCACTTTTATCATCTATATTGATATCAGTGTCTAGATCTCTTTTGTCTCTGAATAATGTAATGTCTTTGTTGTGTAATTCTTCAATCCTGTTAACCTCTGCATAGCTGGAACAGTTTGTGATATATTTTACCACAGATAAAATTGTCACTAGGGAAAAGATGAATCCTGTGATGATGATAAATCTTCTCTCTTTAACACTTTCTTTTGTTGAACTGTCATCTTTCTTCTTTTTTGGAATCCATGATTCCTCCAGGTTAATGAAATATAATTCATTCCTAGGAAAAATAAAAGCAGCATCATTTATCTCAGAATATTACATTTGTTATACCCACATTTTATTTATCCATGCTTTTTCACTAGATTGAGAAATCCTTGAACTAATACCATTGTCCCTTGAACATCCAAGATGTCAAATGGACCTTCCCAATTACTTTGCCATGGTCCAGTTCTCCTGAACCTTTAGTTCCGCCTGTGACGTGTATCTCACCATCTCTGGGTGTGACCTTACACATGGCAACTCTTTAATCACCCTATTTCTTTCTGTATAAACTAATGCTAACAACATCTAATTTTTTATTTAAATCATCAATCTTGATAAACCGTTTATCTTGAATAAAAGATAATTTTGGTTTTAATAATAAAATAACAAAATGTTACAAGAATCAGATATGTGTGTGTGGATATAACAACAGTTTTCATGCTGTATATGTGTCTTGGGTATACTGGAGTGAGTGTCTGTTTCAGCATCTGCTGGAATGCATGTCTGCCAAAAAACTCTGCTACAGGCATTCTACTCCTAAAAAAACAAATCCCCTCCTTTCTTATTCAGAAAGGTTCTTTTTTGTCTTGTAATCCCACAGATGCAGACTCTCAATGAGTAGTCCCCCCCTCCTTTTTAAAAAGGATGGTGTCATTTCACTCTCAAATTCCTAAGGGTCGGGCTATGTGCTCTGTGAGTAACCATTTAACTTATACAATGCAAGTTTCTTTAAACTTCTAAAACAAATACTACATATCAATATATATACAAATTGTCTTTTAATAATCTCCTAAACAAGGAATATTGTAAAGTAAAGAAATTATGATCTTTTAACTCAAACATAAAAATGTGTGGAGGGACCATTTTTCATACAAGTAACTGCATGTAACACCATTCTGTTCAAATTGTCCTGTATCATCTATAACCAATACACTCTTATGCAAAAGGAAAATACCAAAAAGAAATATCATTTTCTGAATGACATTCAATACCTTTAAATAACATCCTAATATCCCTTCTCAAATCACAAGCATTGCAGAAAAAATACACTTCAAAGGGACACAATCAATCCTTGCTGTCTACTGCCAACAATAGTTCATTGTGAAACACAAGTGACAAAATAATTCTTCCTGTCATTAAATCAAATGAAGAATACTCTGTAACTGAAAAAACTGTACCTGCAAACTGTGAATGATATGATACATGAAATCTCTGTCCTATTTCCAAAATTTTACACATTACCTGCATGATTTTACCTATAAAATGGAATCCTCTGTCACTACTGAGATTTGCTAATATACCTCAAACTAGAAAAACATAATTAATCCATATCCTGTCAGTAATTAAAATATCTTTGTACACAAATTAGACAATATTTAATTACTCTGTCTACTGTCTTTTCCATTTTGTCCCAATAGAATTTCTCTTTAAGAATTTCAAGCAATTTTTGCTTACCAAAGTGATCTAAACTGTCATAATTAAATTTAGTGAATTCCACCTGTAGGTGTTGTGGTACATTAAATATAGAAAATCCATCTAAGTCATGATATTAGATCTAGTTATCATTAACAAAATATAGATATTATATCATCCGATGAGAACTCAAAAGATTGATTTACCTTTTAATTCTCTGAAAACGAAGGAAAATCTTATATTTGTTTTTTTCCACAACATAATTTTGACCATATTCAGGTTAAAATCACTAATTCTCCATACAAATCTGCATCCTTTGCTAATTGAGTACAAAGCTGTCAATTACCCCCTTATCAGATGAACTAAACCTCTCAATGTTCCATCTGAACAAAAAATGAAAAATTAAAATCATAATAATCATAACTGGGAAAAATTAATAAAAAATTAATAATCCAAAGGATTACCCTTGAATTCTAAAAATATATCAAATAAAAACCAAATCTTCTGAACCTCAAATCATAACCTTATTATCCATAGCAAAGAATCAATAACCAGAAAATCCTTACCATCCATGCAGTTCATTTAAGGACTGCTAACATTGTTTTTCACAGTGTTATATGATACATAGTGATACCTTTCCTGTCTTAATGGACTGTTTGCAGTTTGCAATCTTTGCATTTGGGTCTCAAAAGGGAAATTAGTTTGATTATTATGGCCTCTATACCTCAAATTACTACACCAGCGCACAGAATACACTACATAGCGCCTTGGCATCGTTTTTGGATAATACAACCTCTTTTGTATATCATTATTATTAGCCATCACACAAAACCTAGCTATGTGACCCTCTCTTTTGCAAACTAAACATTTAAGAGTTGGTTTTTTTGCATATACCTTTCTTTGAGTATATGACGATGAAAATTTACATTTCTGTTGAATATTACTATTATTCAAATCAACAGACTTCACACTTTCATTGTCTGAGGAAATATTAACCTCCTCAAATGACCCCACTGAGTCAAATCCAGAATCAGCATCATCATCCCTCGCCTCTGACTTTGTCACGTGTTCATAAGCTAAACACTGAGCATATGCAGAAGACTGAGCTTGCAATAATTGCGTTTTAAGCAAACTTATAACATTCTCTTGTTCAATTTCTTTCTGAGTTAAAAAAGCAATACAACTTTCTTTTTCTTTAACTGATTCCAATAATGCATTCATTTTATGTTCTAATGCATCTTTTTCAATCATTAATTGTTCAATATGTAAATTCTCCTGTGTTTGTGCAATTTCTGTTACACTTTGACTTTGTTTTCCTGGCATATCAAAAACCATTGCATTGAAGACTGAGACTAATTTCATTATATTGCTTAATTTTCTCTTAGATTTAGCTAATGAAAATCTATTCTTCTCAATTTCTTTATTTGCCTGTAGGCATTGATTATACATTGATTGCCATAACTTAGTGTCTGAAATATAGCTGGCTAAACCTTCAAATTCTAACTTACTTCCTTCAGCTATAACATTTATAAATTCCATATTTTGGTACTCACCGAATATAAAACTTTTCCGTTTTCCGCTGGACTCGAATTAAACCGTCTGTCAAGACTTCAGATCCAAAATACTCTGGTCTTCACGCAATCAAACATCAAAAACATCAATCTGGCGATTCTTCTAGGTTCTTTCAATAATTGCAAAGTTTTCTCAGTTCGTCACTTTCCCCTCTTTTCAACGGAATAAGTGGTAAAAACTTCTGACGATTGAAACTGGCTGGCGTCCGCCAATGAAATAAATGGCTTATTATTGTATAAAAAGCCTTCAATAATGATGATTCTCGTGAGACGAATTTTGGAATTATTTCTGCTTGAGTCAGCTTGAATCAAAACCGTGTGTTTTATTGTACACACATAAACTTGGAAAATACTTACAAAAATAGTACATTCATATTCAGAATTAGTGTTGTTTCATATATGCAAAAAATGTTCAAATATAGTTCATTTGTTTCAAAGATCTGAAAAAGTCCTTAAATTATTAGACATGTGCTTCCTTTGTCTTGGGGTTTTAAGATGGCCGATTAACCTCTTGTGTCTTGGAAGTAATTCTGTGTGCATAGGAAAGCTGTGTGTAGATGTAGCTTGGAGCAAGATATGTGTGTAAAGAGATGTGTCTTGGAAGCAGGATGTGTGTGTCAAAAGTGAGCTGTGTGTGTAGAATGAGCCCGAAGACTGGATTCCTTGTGTCTATATGAACCCATTCTTTCAAATTCGCGCCCAAACACAAATCCCTCCCATACACTCCCTTTTTCTCCACCTTCTAACAGAGAGCAACATCTGTTTTTCACTTTAACCAAACATTTTAAACATGAAACCAGATATATGTGAGATAGACGTTCAGACCAAACATCAGACCTCTTAAAACATAAACGCTTAAATCAAACAAAGTATCGGTTACATAGGAAGACCCATACATATATTTACAAAATCCATCAAATTCTGACAGGGTCTTGACCTGCATTTTCAGTCAATGAATGGCCATTTGGGTATCACTAGCTCAAAGTCCTGTCATTCAAACAATTATGGAAAATGCATATTCTTTTCAATAAAGCCAATTAAAATTTAGATATTAAGAATATAACAAGCGGCAACGCTTCGCTTCCTGATTCCCTCAGTGTGAATGGCGGCGGCAGCACCCGAGGATCGAGGGACGGCTCGGTCTCGGGTGCCGACATCGCTGGACCTCGGGACAGGTAAGTGTCCTTATTTTAAAAGTCAGCAGCTGCAGTATTTGCAGCTGCTGACATCTAATTTTTTTTTTTTTGGTGAAACACCACTTTAAATTTGGAGCCCTGGCCTTTGCTTGTGACCAGACAGTGAACCCTAACTTGTTACAATGTTGTATCCTTCCTATCAGGACAGGTTTTGGTCTCTTAAAACCAGGTGACTCTGTGCTGTTTCTTACTTTCCATTTTGGATTTTATCTAGAGTGGATTGAATTTATCAGAGTCTGCGAACAGATCATCCAGTGCATTGGAAGAAGTGAATATCAAGTCACATTCAGGTATGTACACTGCTTTCATGTTTGAAGTTTGTCAATCATTATAGAGGTGAAATAGGGGCTTATTTTGAAGTGCAGGCCCTCCTGTGCACTTTGCAGCTTATTGTAAATTTTTGTGATGCTGTCTATTGGTGAATGAGGGATTTCTCAGCAAAGTTGGTTTGCAGGGTTTCTTCATCTCCTTTTTTTTTTTTTTTTTTTTTTTTTCAATGTGTGCTGCATTATATACTTAGGATGCAAGGGTAGAGGAGACTGCTGTGTACTTTATATTGTGTAGTATGTGATCTTGAATGCAAACCTCTTGCATCCTGTAGTTTTTCTGTCTTGTAAGCACATTTAGGCCCCTTTCACACTGGGGCGGCGTCGGTGGTAAAGCGCTGCTATTGTTAGCGGCGCTTTACCGTCGGTATTTGGCCGCTAGTGGGGCGGTTTTACTCCCCGCTAGTGGCCTAGAAAGGGTTAAAAACCACCGCAAAGTGCCTCTGCAGAGATGCTTTGCTGGCGGTTTAGCCGCGCAATCCCATTGATTTCAATGGGCAGGAGCGATGTATACACCGCTCCGAAGATGCTGCTAGCAGGACTTTTTTCCCGTCCTGCTAGCGCACCGCTCCAGTGTGAAAGCCCTGGAGAAACAGCAGCGGCTGTTTCGGGTCGGTTTGCAGGTGCTATTTTTAGCGCAATAGCACCTGCAAACTGCCCCAGTGTGAAAGGGGCCTTAGGTTTACCATTCACTGTACAATGTGATTTTACAATCTTCTTTAGAACTACCAGAAACTATACAGTGCAAGGGCCTGTCTGATGTAAATTTTTAATGGATTGTCCGTTTATGTTCTTTCACATAGTTTTGTTAATTCAAGCCATACACATGATTCATTTTTTTCCTTCAACATGAAGGTTGAAGGGGGGAAAAGCGGACCCCCCCCCCCCCACCCCAATTCACACATTCTCTTTTGGATGGGAGTAATCTTTCCCATTGTGGCATTGTAGTATGACAGTGGGCTGTTTAAATTATTGGTGTTGCCAGCTATAGCCACACTGATCTTTGGGTCTGGTTGTACACAACCATGGATCTAAAATCAGCAATCCCTGCTAAACAGGCAGAATTTTTTAACTCCATGTACAGCTAGCTTAAATCTAAATCACAATCTCTGTACAATCAGATTGTCTCTTGTATGGCCAGCTGAAAATGGGAAAGAGATTTTAGTGTCTCTTGTCAATAGCAGTCCAGGAGATAGAGGGGCTTATTTTGAAGTGCAGATACCCAAGTGCATCTTTCAGTTGTAAGGCCTCATGCACACGAGATGCTGTTAAACCCGAGTTCAGAGGCCGTTGGACACTTTTATTCAACTGCTCCTGAACTCATTCAATGTTATCGTTATTTAATGTCATTTGGATATGTTGTAGAGTTAGTTGAACTGTGTTTGCAAACCAAATCTAGGGTTCATAGCACCAAGTGGCCCTGAGATATGGGGCCCCAAAGTCGGGTCGCAAAATGTCAAGCACTTTTCTGCAACATAGAATGATATTTTGTGTCCTGATTTTGGGGCCCCATATCTTGAGGTCACTTAGAGCTAGGAACCCCTAATTTGAATATGTTGTAGTGCTAGTTCCACTGTGTTTGCATACCAAATTTGATGTTCCTAGTACCAAGTGACCCCGAGATATGGGGCCCCAAATTCAGGTCACAAAATGTCATTCTCTGCTGCAGAAAAGTGCTTGACATTATCTCGGGGTCACTTGGTGCTAGGAACCCCAAATTTGGATATGTTGTAGTGTTCCACTGTGTTTGCATACCAAATTTTATGTTCCTAGCACCAGGTGACCCCGAGATATGGGGCCCCAAAATTGGGTCGCAAAATGTCAAGCACTTTTCTGCAGCAGAGAATGACATTTAGTGACCTGACTTTGGGGACCCATATCTCTGGGTCACCTGGTGCTAGGAACCCCAAATTTGGATATGTTGTAGTGTTCCACTGTGTTTGCATACCAAATTTGATGTTCCTAGCACCAGGTGACCCCGATATGTGGGGCCCCAAATTCGGGTCGCAAAATGTCAAGCACTTTTCTGCAGCAGAGAATGACATCTTGTGACCTGATTTTGGGGCCTCATATTTCGGGGTCACTTGGCGCTAGGAACCCCAAGTTTGGATATGTTGTGGTGTTAGTGTTGCATACCAAATTTTATGTTCCTAACACCAGGTAACCCCGAGATATGGGGCCCCAAAATCAGGTCACAAAATGTCATTCTCTGCTGCAGAAAGGTGCTTGACATTTTGCGACCCGAATTTGGGGCCCCACATCTCGGGGTCACCTGGTGCTAGGAACCCCAAATTTGGATATGTTGTAGTGTTCCACTGTGTTTGCGTACCAAATTTGATGTTCCTAGCACCAAGTGGCCCCGAGATATGGGGCCCCAAATTCGGGTCGCAAAATGTCAAGCACTTTTCTGCAGCAGAGAATGACATTTTGTGACCTGATTTTGGGGCCCCATATTTCGGGGTCATTTAGTGCTAGGAACCCCAAATACGGGGCCCCAAATTTGGGTCCCAAAATGTCACTCTTTTCTGCAGACGCTTCTAGACGCAAACGCGGTAAAACGCGGCATGCAAATGCGGCAAAACGGGCGTTTCTAAACGTCGGTTTCAGCTTTTATAAACATGTGTTCAGCAGAGTTTGCACCGGCAGCTCGTGTGCATGAGGCCTAAGTTGGCAATATGTTCTATTTGTGAAATGAAGCATAAGTGAAATTGATTTGCTGGGTTAGACACTAAGGATTAGGGAATATGCAAGGGTAGAGAGAGAGAGAGACTTGTATTGTATTTGAGATCTTGACTTCATCCATAACAAAAACACATTTTGTTTTTCTGTCTTATGCACATTTAGGGTGGTCATACACTATACAATCTGATTATACAATCTCCTTAAGACCCCTTTCACACTTTTCAGACATTTTAGCACTAGAAATAGCCTCTAAAAAGTGCCTGAAAACTGCCTCCCATTCTGTGCATTGTGTGCTTTCACACTGGGGCATTGCACTTATGTTAGGAAAATTCCTCCAAGCAGCATTTTTGGAGCGGCTTGGGAGCACTGTATTTAGCACTTCCAAAATGCCCCTGCCCATTGAACTGAATAGGCAGCACTTTGAAAGCGCTGTAAAATGGGGATTTTTACTTTTCTACCCAAAAAAAAAAAAACTGCAGCACAAAAACAGAGCGATCCCTGCTGAGCTAGCGGAGTCTGTCAAAATGGACATGCCATGTGTGAAAGGAACCTAACATTAATAATGTACTATCAGCCTTAAACAAAACTTCAATAAATAGGTATCAAGTTTTTAAAAATGTGAGCCACCATCACCGTGGACATTACTGCATTGCTGCTGGAAATGACAAAGGACCACGTACCTTTTATTTATTTATATTTATATATATATATAATTTTTTTTTTTTTTTTTTTTTTTTTTAGACCGTTTTAGCCCACATTCACATTGGGTCGATTTGACATGTCAAACTGCATGTCAAATCGGAGGCTATTGCCGGCAATGACACTGTCCGAATTGGAGCGACGCTGACTTTGCGGCAATGCACCGATTCCCAAAAGTAGTTCCTGTACTACTTTTGGCGACTTCTAGGGTCATTTGAATGGACATCTTTGTATGAACCCACACAGATGTCTGTCAAATCACCCCCAAAGTCTGACTGCATGCAGTTCCGTGCACTTTTGTTCTGCACTAAAATGCATGCACAGTGGTTTCCATGTATTCCAATGGCTTTAGTTCACACCAGTGCAGTCAGTTTACCATGAATAAACTGACCTGGAACTGACTGCATTGGTGTGAACTAGAGCCATTGGAATACATGGAAAACTCTGTGTAAGCATTTTTATCGTAGAAAAAAGCGCACACAACTGCATCTGGTGTGAACTGGCCCTAAGCCTAGGTTCTCACTGCTGCAATGTGGGAGCCAGTGCGATTCCAGCATTTGTTCCGACATCGATCCTCTCTCGCAGGCAGTTCACACTGGCTTCTGCGAACCGCTGCGGATGTCATTACATTGTTATTGACACCGCCAGATCAGTTCATGGATCGCAGTGTGAACTCGCACAGGATTCAGATGGCATAGGTGAGAACACCTATGCAATCCAATTTCAGTGTGGGGAAAAAAAAGTCCCAATACTTTTTTTTCCTGTAAATCTAATGCGAGTTGAGCGATGCAACTGTATGGCTGTACTCACATCGCATAGACATTGCATTGCGGGTGCGAATCACATGCTATGTCTAAGATTGCAGCAGTGTGAAACTGGGCTAAAACTTAACATTGGAGGTACTAAGGCAGAAAACTAAAATCACATATATTAAAATGAGTTCTATGATTTGCATATTTGGGAAGAAGTATTTTTGCAAGTAAAGAGATTAGACTTTTTTTAAAAATGACAATTATGAAGCAATTTGAGACTCAGATGTCTATTTCAGTAGAACATCTACATCAACATTGAAGAGCAATACTGTACAATAGGTGTGATTTTTTTTTTTCCCCCAAGTGCTAATGAGGCATGATATCCCAGACTTGTCACAGACAAAGGTGGAGACGAGAAATCAAAAAAAGATAGACACAGACACCTCATTTTCACACATCAGAGTAAAAAGGCTTAGCCAATAATTGGTAGTATATAAAAAAAGAAGAAATCCTATTGGTTGTCAGCAATTCAAACCCTGTATAAATTCTACAGACACAGCTCTTTCAATCAGAACTCCTGATCCTGAGATCGCTTGCGATATTGGATTGCTATTTTGCGGATTGCCTCTTTTGCAAACTTTGATTTTTATCCTTTTAGTATTCACATTTGCATAGATTTATCTTGTCTTTGTCTATCCCTTATAGTTCTTTATAGATATTTGTTTTGTAGTTTATTATTACTGTCTATTATTGCCAGTTGCTGTTACTGAATTACTACTGTTTAATATTTATATTTCCATTTGCATTTTTTACTTCTGTTTGTATTATAACCTGTTTTGTATTTTAGGATTTCAAAAAAATCTACCATGGCATCCGAGGGGTAAGTACATTTGATTAAACACATTGAATCTTCATTTAAGCCATTTATCTTCTATGCTAGCCAACATTGTTTTGTCCCTGACATTTAATTAATTGAGGAACATTCATTGCACTATTGAGCTGCGGCCACATCTACATAGACAGTTGTGGGTCCCATTTTTTTTATTTTTTATTTTATATATAGTTTCATATGTGTATTTTATATTTGGGTTAGATACACTTTTTGTGCTGGTGGGTATTTTTGTATTGGTTTATTTTTAATAGGGTCATATTTACATTTTAAGCAACTTGTGGATTATGTGATTTTCTTTTCTTGTTCCCCCATAGACATATCTGTATTGATGGGGAATTGCTCCCACGACGCTATTGCGTTCTTCCGGCTGGAAAGGATCCCTGCCGGCAGAACATAATGTGGTGGATTTATTAAAACCTGAGAGTGCAAAATACGGTGCAGCTGTGCATGGTAGCCAATCCGCTTCTAACCTCCGCTTGTTCAATCAAGCTTTGACAAAAAAACCTGGAAGCAGATTGGTTTCTGTGCAGAGCTCCACCAGGTTTTGCGCTCTCCAGTTTCAGTAAATAAACCCCCAATGATTACTGCTAGCTGCTATAGCCGCAGCAGAAATTGCATGTAAAAACTCTCTGAAAGGCTAATTGCCCCCAAGTCGATCAATTGATAGACTTGGGTACAACCAGCCTGCCCATAGATGAATTGAATCTCAACTGGTCTCTGCTGAACTGTTAACTTATGTGCCATGGATGGATTTTAATTTATGAGATTTTTTTTGTCATTGGTGGATTGAAGGAAGGAAAGTGGATGGTTAAGCAGGGACCAGCTGAGATTCAATGAATTCAACTCACTCTGGCTGCGCTATTGTATTCTGAAAGATGGCGGGGGGGTGTCCCTGACAGAATATAATCACTGCAGTGGCCATAGAACGCTGGCTGTACCAAAAGTAGATTGACAACTGGTTGTACTGAAATCAATCGATTTCAGTACAAACGGCTGAGTTGCAATAGTCTGTGGATGGCTTTAGCATATACATTTCTCCCCAGCGGCTCAGATGTTCTACTGGGATGGAATTATACCCCACCTTGACCGTCCTTTAATTCTAGGAATTGCATATGATTTTACTTGATTTGATTCCAGGGTGGATTTGATTTAAAGAGCAACTGTCATCTCTGTCCTGCAGCGGTTCCTCCTCTGACTCTCTGTTGACTCACTGATGGTCCCATTCACTTCAATGGGACGGCTGGTGATGTGGCAGTGGCTCAACAAGGTGAGGGACACGGTAGCAGGTGAGTGGATGCCCGCAAACAGGCACTGCCATGATGGATCTGAAATGACAGGTGCTCTTTAAATTTCTTGTTCTTGCTGGTAGTTAAAATCTTTAATATTTGCAAACAAAATTAAAGGGGTTGTAAACCCTTGTGTGTGTTTTTGTTATTAAAAAAAAAAAAAAATGGATCATACTTGCCTCCACTGTGCAGTTAGTTTTGCACAGTGTGGCCCTGAACCTTATCTTCTGGGTTCTCCTGGCAGCGCTCATGGCTCCTTTTCCGCATCGGTAAACCCCCTGGGACAAGGGCTCTCCCTGGGGGTTACCTTGCGGGCATGCTCCCGAGTGCAGCATTTGTGCGCATAGACACAGAATGCCAGACTCGACACCAGCGCCTGCATCATTGTATTTGATTGACAGCAGCGAGAGACAATGGCTGTGCTGTTATCAATCTCTACAATCAAGAGCCGAGAACCCCGGGCAGAGAGATATAGCGCATCTATGCCGAGGGAATGAATGGCTTTAGGTGAGTAAAATGGGGGTCTAGGGGGCCGGTCAGTGTCAGAATTTTTTTGGGGCTGCATTACGGTGAAAAAACGCGAAGGTTTACAACCCCTTTAAGCTTTCCAATTTGGGCCCTTTCACACAGGCTTTCCGATCAGGTCCGCCTGTCAGATTTTCAGGTGGACCTGATCGTAGCCTCCATTCACTCCTATGGAGTAGCGGATTTCAGTGGTGCTTAAACATATTATAGAAAATATCTCATATCAAAATCATTAATATTCCATCAATCACTTTATTATGTCATTTTATGTATATAAAGGGGAAGTAGCACTTCCTCATAAACTATGTGCTATGATTCAAACTTGTGTGTCTCTAGGGCCCTTCACTCTTAGAAACAATGTGCTTCACTGAGAAAAGATTCCAAAATACTAATTTAATACTATTTGGAAGCTTTTCTCAGTGAAGCACATAGTTTTTAAGGGTGAAGGGACCTAAACACTGACATTTGGTTAAATCTGTGGCACATAGTTTAAGAGGGAGTGCTACTTTAAATTTATTGACGTTTTTTATGTTTTGGAAGCACCTGTGTGGCAGTAGAGCACATACTTTGTCAGGGTGAAGAGCCCTCAATACTTGCACCTTTTTTTTTTTTTTTTTTTTTTTTTATGCTTTTGGATATAAACTATGGACTATTTGGAAGTTTTTATGGGTGAAGAGCTGACCCTGACATGTGTTTGAATTGTAGCACATACTTTATGAGGGAGTCTTTTTTTTTTTTTTTTTTTACTTTATTGCTGGTTTTTTTTTCGTGTTTTGGATTTTTTTGTCATTAAGTGTAGGGCTTTATGTCCCATCATGAATATGATTTTTATGTAAAAGATTTTCTTTAATATGTTTAAGCACCAATGATTATACCATAGGTTGGTCATACAATTAGGCAATCTGTTTTAAGCAGCGCAAAATACACACTTTTTTTTTCAATCAGCACTTACCATTGTGGGAACACAATTTGTATTTGCAGCAGCTTAGAGGTCAATTTAAATAAGGTCACTGCATTTTATGTATCACTTTGGCAGCACGCAGCTCCAATTTTCTTTTATGTGACATGTCCGCTGCTATCCGATCCTGTCCATGAAGTCCAGAGGGATGGTGACCTATTTTCCATTCATCCATCTGGCGGATCGGATGGGATGAAAACAGACAGGTGATCCATTTTCATCTGATCTCCCCATAGAGGAAAGCGGGGCTCCGACAGGTCCATCTCTGCACAGTGAGCAGAGATGGACCTTTTCATCCACCTGCTCAGCAGGGATCAGCGGAGCGATCCCCCGCTGAGAAAAGTGGAGTCTGCCGGGTGGACCGTCTGTGTGAAAGGGCCCTTTTAATAATAAGCTGTCAGGTTAGTAAAACAGCGATATCAGAACCAATTCAACCAGTTTGTAGTGCACATAGACTTGCAAAAAAATTGCATAAAGGAATGTTCCTGAACTTTTATCTCATGGTTGCTGTGAAATTGAAGTATGAATGCATCAATGCAGTGCATGTCATCTCAGCTTGCATAGCTTGGATTTATTGAATTAGTTTACCAAAAATTTAAATATTGCAGAATATACAGCCTCATGCTACATAACTAAGCTTCATTTCATGCTGAATAAACTAAATTATTAATGCATCTTCAATAATCTTTACATAGATTGTTACTCAAAGTATTTTATTAAACTTTTATAAACATCTACTTTTTATATAATTTATTTATTTTTTTTAATCATTGATTTTTATTCACCCTGATTCATTCATGTCATTTCCCCCCCAGGAGCACCAGAATTCCGCTGGTCTGCAAGTTTTGCTACAAACTGCAGGATATCCTCTCGGTACATCTCCGGCGAGTGTGCAGGAAAGATGCTAGTGAGGACGAGATCAAGAGGCTTGTGGAGGAGGCGCGGTCCAACATGCGGCAACTGGTTGGGAACCTCAGCATTGTCCAGTGTGCCGATCTCGACCATGCTAGCAGTTCTAGCACACCACAGGAGTTTTTGGCACACTTTCTTGGGTCCAAGGGAAGTGTCATACTTCAAGCTGCAGGAAGACAGCGGTAAGTGGTCAAAGTTTTTAACAGTTAACATTATTTTAACCTGTGACCCTATAATGGCATAAAAAGTATACCTCGAGCCTCTCGTTTTTTTTTACACCAATGTAGGAGTACCTCATCAACGTTGGTGATAAGTGCCCTGATCTTGAGCTATGCTAAAGGCGCTACAGCTTGAAGTTATAATTATTACGTTCAGGCCCAAATGGGCAGTAGCCTACCTCAACTGTAATTGCCGTTATAATTGCTTTTACATTACAGCTATTTGGATCAGACACTTGGTCACCTTTTGCGAGTGCATGGATCTTTCTGTACTGATACTATTTGTATCCTAAGAAATTTGTAAAACTTTTGAATAAAAAAATGTTTGCAAACAAAAAATTAAACCTTTCCTAAATGATTTTTTCAGATCTCAAGTTCCAGTGGAGGAAGTCCAAGAAGATCCCATCGGAGGGGATGAAGATCTGGAAGGAAGGAAACATCCAGGGTAAGCTTGCTGTGGTTAAAGAGGAAGTTCTAATCTGTGCAAATAAAAATTAAAGTCAGAAGCTACAAATAATGTAGCTGCTGACTTTTAATAGGACACTTGCCTGTCCAGGGATCCAGCACCGTTCTCACCCTGGCTAGTTCTTCACTAGCCTACAGGTTTCTGGCACCCTAACTGTGGGCAGCCACTTATGCAGCTTTTGGCTTCAAATCCAGCTGTCTGCTGCGCTTTGTGAATGGTCCCACAGTCTTCTGGAACCTGTGATGTGTCCCAGAAGACTGCAGGGAGGGGAAGGAGCACTTCTTTATTGTCAATCCTGGGTACCTGTCAAACCCCCCCCCACCCCCAAAAAAAAAGCCAAATATGGGAGAGGAGGGCTCCAAAGCAAAATGTCCCCTTTTGGGTGGTGTTTCCACTTTAAGGAGAGATAAATATAAAAGTCAGTGTTTACACAACATTTTATTGTTGTATCATGCTTTGTAGCTTGGTTATACTATATTTGCTTAGGGTTACTTGCATTTTTATATTATCTGTTTAGTTTGGAGTCCACTTTGTAGAGAATTTTGAATTTTTGTCTATGTACTTTATGTCACTTTTGGAATTTGTCAGATTTGAGGCATTTATACATGCCTTTTTAACTGAAAGTAGGATAAAAACACAAATTAAAAAGTAGCAATCAGCCTATATTTTCTTTTGAGTGGAACCCCAGTTGTTGATCATTTGAATTTTACCACATCAAAGAGTCTGACTGTTTTAAAGATGCCTACAGTAGGAGGGAATCTAAATTGTCTTTGCTTGGATTACAGAGCTCATGGTCTGGCGGAGGTAGTCGAGGACGATCCCACCGGAGGGGATGAAGCAGCGGTAGAAGGAAGGCGACAAACAGGGTAGGCCAATACACCACTTCAATATGGCACTGTAAAAGTTAGTTACATAGATACATAGTAGGTGAGGTTGAAAAAAGACTCAAGTCCAACCTATGTGTGATTATGTGTCAGTATTACATTGTATATCCCTGTATGTTGCGGTCATTCAGGTGCTTATCTAATAGTTTCTTGAAGCTATCGATGCTCCCCGCTGAGACCACCACCTGTGGAAGGGAATTCCACATCCTTGCCGCTCTTACAGTAAAGAACCCTCTACGTAGTTTGTTAAACCTCTTTTCTAATTTTGATGAGTGGCCACGAGTCTTGTTAAACTATCTTCCATGAAAAAGTTTTATTTCTATTGTAGGGTCACCAGTACGGTATTTGTATATTGAAGTCATATCCCCTCTCAAGCGTCTCTTCTCCAGAGAGAATAAGTTAAGAAAATAATTGCCCTTCTTTGTACTCGCTCCATTTCCAGTACATCCTTCCTGAGGACTGGTGCCCAGAACTGGACAGCATACTCTAGGTGCGGCCGGACCAGAGTCTTGTAGATTGGGAGAATTATCGTTTTATCTCTGGAGTTGATACCCTTTTTAATGCATGCCAATATTCTGTTTGCTTTGTTAGCAGCAGCATGCCATTGCTGAGCCTATCCTCTACTAGGACCCCCAGGTCCTTGTCCATCCTAGATTCCCCCAGAGGTTCTCCACCCAGTGTATAGATTGCATTCATATTTTTGCCACCCAAATGCATTATTTTACATTTTTCCACATTGAACCTCATTTGCCATGTAGTTGCACACCCCATTAATTTGTTCAGATCTTTTTGCAAGGTTTCCACATCCTGTGGAGAAGTTATTGCCCTGCTTAGCTTAGTATTGTCTGCAAATACAGAAATGGAACTGTTTATCCCATCCTCCAGGTCGTTTATGAACAAATTAAATAGGATTGGTCCCAGCACAGAACCCTGGGGAATCCCACTACCCACCCCTGACCATTCCGGGTACTCCCCATTTATAACACTCGCCCTTGTAGCCAGTTTTCAATCCATGTACTCACCCTATGGTCCATGCCAATGGACCTTATTTTGTACAGTAAACGTTTATGAGGAAATGTGTCAAATGCTTTTGCAAAATCCAGATACACCACGTCTACGGGCCTTCCTTTATCTAGATGGCAACTCACCTCCTCATAGAAGGTTAGTAGATTGGTTTGGCAAGAACGATTCTTCATGAATCCATGCTAATTACTGCTAATGATACCGTTCTTATTACTAAAATCTTGTATATAGTCCCTTATCATCCCCTCCAAGAGTTTAAATACTATTGATGTTAGGCTAACTGGTCTGTAATTCCCAGGGATGTATTTGGGGCTCTTTTTAAATATTGGTGCTTCATTGGCTTTTTTCCAATCAGCTGGTACCATTACAGTCAGACTGTCTGTAAAAATTAGGAACATTGGTCTGGCAATCACTTGACTGAGTTCCCTAAGTACCCTTGGATGCAAGCCATCTGGTTCCGGTGCTTTTTAATGTTAAGTTTCTCAAGTCTAAGTTTAATTCTGTCCTCTGTTAACCATGGAGGTGCTTCCTGTGTTGTGTCATGAGGATAAACACTGCAGTTTTGGTTACTGAAGCCCCCGATTCACTCGTGAAGACTGAGGAGAAGAATAAATTCAATACCTTCGCCATCTCCCCATCCTTTGTAACCAGATGTCCTTACTCATTCTTTATGGGGCCAATATGGTCTGTCCTCCCTTTGTTACTGTTTACATACTTAAAGAATTTCTTGAGAAAAGTTTCAAATGTCCCATTGTATAAGCTATAGAATAAAGTTTATACTATTTTGTGTAAATGATAAGTGTAACTGGCTATAACGCTTAACGGGAAAAAATCTCTACAAGGTCATATCTCCTCCATAGTGTTATTGTATTTTTATTTTTTCCTTTTCGTTCAAACCGGAATCTACCTAATTGGTAAAATGTTTTCTCCCCAGAACCACGAGGATTCCCTTAGTCTGCATGATCTGCTTGAAGATGCAGATCAAGCTTTCGACATACCTGAGAAGAGCTTGCATGAAGAATGCGGACGAGGCTGAGATCAAGCAACTTGTCGAGGACGCCCGGTCGAAGATGCGATATGTGGTCAGACGGCTCAGTATCGTCGCATATGAAGACCTGGAGCATCCAAGTTCGGTCAGGCCTTGTCTGTTTTGTGTAGGTTTTCTTGAGGCCAGGGGAAGCCTTGTCCTTACGGAGTCAGGAAGACAACGGTACGTATTCAACCTAGCTTTATTTAAAGAACGTTTTATAATGCTGTAAAACTACATTGACTCCTTCGTGGCTCTCTTAACAGATCTGAAGAAGCACAGGAAATGGAGATAGAAGAGGAGCAGCCAAGGTAACAAAAAAAATACTGTAATGCATCTGCTCTATTCATATGCCTGATGTACAAACATTTATTGTACCTCCTCTTTCCCATCCCCTAGCACATCCACTCGTCGGAGCCTAGAAGAGGCAGGACTCTACAAGCAACATTCCGTGGATTCTCCTTTGGTCCGAGGATTTCAGAAGTACTTGGAGACATCTGGATCAAAGGAGTTCATCAGACGGCAGGTAAAAATGTCAAATGTTACACACTGCAAGGTTAGTTAATCTGGATACTTTATTAGGAAAGCCAATTTTAAAAAAGTTGCTGATCTTAAGCAATTGTAACCCCCATTTGTAATAACAAACATGTCATACTTGCCTGCTCTGTGCAATGGTTTTGCACAGCGCAGTCTTGATCCCCTTCTCAGGTTCCCCTGACGCTTGTGGCTCCCTGCTTTACCGAGTGCCCACCATAGCAAGCTGCTTGCTATGGGGACACTCGTGCAGACTCTATTCCAAGCCAGCTCTGTGTGTCCATAGATACAGCACATGGCTGGGCACTATCCCGCTCCTCAGTGGCTGTGATTGACTGCAGCCTGAGCCAAAAGGTTCCCACTTCTGTCACTGAGCCTAAAAGAAGGGAGAGCCAATGTGCACAGTGCTGGATCTAGATAGGGCTCAGGTAATTTTAGGAGTGGCTGGGGAGAGCTACACTCATGTTTTTTACTTCAATGCAGATAAAGCATTATGGTAAAAAACTAAATTCAGCCTTTAGAACCACTTTAAGATGTTGATTTCTTCTCCTATTTCAGGTGAACTTCGTGACCCGGTACCTTTACTTCGTGGACAGCAAGGAGGTTTCATTGAAGTGTATCGACCAGCCAGACAGGACCATCGACTTCTTCAAGCGACTGGAAGCATCCGGAGTCAGTCAATCCACCGCGATCAACTACCTGGACAGCATTCAGAAGTTTGCAAGGCACATCTCCTCGGAACCAAGATGTGTGGAAGATCCTTCTGCCAATCAAGCCGCATCAAGATTTGTTGACCTTCTGAACGACATCCGTAAGAAGATCAACAAGAAAGCTGCCAAGGGCAGAAAGGAAATGGGGTAGGCAATATTGATGGCAATAAACATGTATTGCCTTTTAGACAATTTTTTTATGCATTTGATCTTGCTAAATATGCATGCAATCATTTTTTTTTCTCTTCCCCTGCAGACATTCGGCTCCGGATCCAGAGGTAAGCCAAAGGATTCTCTCGCTTGCAAAACCTCATTTTCTTACCCTGATAGGTCGGGCGATTAAAGGACTTGAGCTTGAAGACAGAGACCGGATGACCGTCCTTTACTACCTGGAAGCGCTACTGACGTTGCAGCATCTTCAGAGACCAGCTGTCATTCAAAACATGACCGTGAGTGTTTATATGAGTCAATAGTATTTTACACCAAATGTAACGAGTGTCACTTACAACATCTGTTTTGTTATACTTCAACAGGTACATGAATGGCTGCTGAGGACCCAGGAGACCATCCACGTCGACGCAGAGGCTGTGGATGCAACGATCATCAAGGTGGACGTCGGAAGCTCGGAAGCTCACTCGCAGATGGCTACGGTGGTCTTGGAAACATCTGAGAAAGTATGGTTCACCACCTATTTCGAAAAGATTCGACCTTTTTTGTTGAAGACCTTCAACAAAGGGGACCACTTCTTTGTCACCAGCGAGGGAGGGAAACGCTTGATTTCTGACCTCACTCAGTTCCACAAGAGGCAAGTAAAATATTAAATCTGTCATGCAGCTATGCCACTAATGTAACTCATCAGTGCTAACCAAAAACTTTTTTTCAGTTGTACAACCATACCAGACCACAAACTAACAAATCTCTCACCCTTTAGATTTAACCTTCCTGCAGTTACTTACCAGCAGGCAAGGAAGGCTTTTGAGCAGTGTGGTTTATCCCACTGCGATGACAAAGTGAAGGAGCTTGTAGAGGCATATTTCGGCAGTTCAAAGGAAGGTGAAGACGTCGAGGGCAAGATTGTGAAGGGTGCTGTGATGGTGAAGAGGATTCAGAAAGACTGGATGCCTTCTACTTCAGGGTAGGTTGTATATTGCTGATCGGAATCTAGAAAGTCACCAAGTAAAAATATTGATCATGTTACTGTTGCCAACAAAAAATGTCTGTACAGAGTTTGGCTTTACCACTTGTATTAAAGTAGTCATCAAGCCTATACATGAGCACTCATTCAATACAGCGCTGTGCACATCTACAGCTCTTCTCTCCCCTCACTCAGTCTTTGCTCATAGGCTTTGCTGCGGCACTGGAATCCATTGGCTCCCACTGCTGTCAATCAAATCCAGAGATGGAGTGGGGGGGGGGGCAGAGCAGAGTCCTGCTTTCTATAGATGGCAGTGCTCAGGTGCAAGCCTGCATAAATGCCCCCATAGGAATTGACTTCCCATGTGGGCACTGGACAGATGAGGAGCCAGGAATGCCAGTCGGGTACCCGAGAAAAGGGGGTTTGGTAAGGAAAGTGGGAACCTTTTTTTTTTTTTTGGTGTGTGTGTTTTATTTTTTTCCAATTTGACAAGAAAGTTAATGGTTAAACACCCATTTTGATTTCTAGAGACCCGAGGACAAGACAGGAAGCGGTGCCAGTTGATGACAAGGAGGTGGCCTTCAGAAGAGTCCAGGATGCGTTTCCGGTGGGAACCGACGCGAAACCGCCAGGTTTGAAGAAATGCCGCATCTTCACAACGGAACACGAGGCATACTGCTACAAGAGGTGGAGGCAACAGCAGTATGTGATGCGCGTCAATGAGGTCGTCGGTGAGTATTTTATATTTTTCCTAGCATCTGTGAATTAAAGCGGAGTTCCACCCACTTTTGAGAGGTGGTCTTAAACTAAAGACCACCCATCGTTTTTGGAGATATAGATAGATAGCTCTATATCTAATTTTTTTTTTTTTGTACCCTTTTTTGACATACATGGTGTACTTTGTTCCAGCTGGGCCATGGCGCAGAACATCATGTCCGGTGTGGTGAGCCCCCCCCTGCTGTCTTCTGGGACCTGCATGGCCTGCTAGTAGGAAACTGGCAGTGAAGCCACAAGGCTCCACTGCTTGTTTCTCTTAGTTATAATGATGGCACCTGCACCCGATCCCATGGACTGATCGGCCTGGGGGGTGCGACATTGTTGGCTTTTTGGATAGGCAAGTGTCCTTATTGTGTTTGTAGCTGCTGACTTTAAAAAAGAAAAATTGTGGCTGGAACTCTGCTTTTAAGCATATTCTATTCTTGCATTATATGAATGATTTGTAAAGCACTGCAAATGCGAACTGAATCGCCTCAAGGCGCTGGATGCATTCTCTGATGTCAGCTTCTCAGAAAAAAAATTGTGGCTGGAACTCTGCTTTTAAGCATGTTCTATTCTTGCATTATATGAATGAATGAATGATTTGTAAAGCGCTGCAAATGCGAACTGAATCGCCTCAAGGCGCTGGATGCATTTTCTGATGTCAGCTTCTCAGAAAAGGAAGGTCTTTAGTTTTTTTCTGAATGCCTGGTGGTTTTCTTCCATGCGGATGTTAGTTGGAAGAGCATTCCATAGTCGAAGTCCTTGGACTGCGAATCTTCGTTCTCCCTTTGCTTTGTAGCGGTATTTGGGAATGGTAAGGAGGTTTTGGTTTGCTGATCGAAGACTGCGATTCGGTGTGTAGTGTTTTATTTTCTCGCGGAGATATGGTGGGGCGTTTCCTTGTACGCATTTGTGGGTGAGGCAGAGGGTCTTGAATGTGATCCGATTCTTCACGGTTAGCCAGTGTAGGCTCTTTAGGGAGGGGGAGATGGATTCCCAGGGTTTTTTTCCTGTTAACAGTCTTGCCGCCGTGTTTTGGATGAGTTGTAAGTGCACAAGCTGATATTGGGGTAGTCCTACGTAGAGCGAATTTGCGTAGTCGAGTCGGGAATTGATGATTGTTCCCACAACTGCCGCTTTGTCCTCTTCTGGGATGAAGGGGCTGAGTCTACGTAGTTGGCGGAGGAGATGGTGGGATCCGCTCACCACTGATCCTATTTGTGCATCCATTGTCATTCCTGAGTCAAAAATGACTCCGAGACTCTTGGCTTTGGTGCTTGGGGAGATGGTCTGTCCAAGGATGGTGGGAGGTGTCCACGGAGTCTTTATTTTGGAATTTTTGTTGGCATATTGTATTATATTGTAATACACGGCCCTCTGCTTTCAGGACGTTTCAAGAGGAATCCCTCCCACGGAAGAGCAGGTAAAAACTTTTTCTCAAACGCAGGGATGGACGACGAACAAACCGAAGATGGAGGACATCCTGGAAAGCTGGAAACCCATGGACAGGGAGAAGGTTAAAGAAGAAGCGGACCTAGAAAGTCACATCACCTTGCAAGACTGGAAGGGGCTTGCCATCGTAGAAGACCGTGTTGGAAACACTGGGGAGACGGTCTTCACGACATTACCCTTCAAGAAAGGCGAGGTGGTCTGTGACTACCATGGGCCACTCATTTCGCGTGGAAGAGGAGAAGAGCTTATGAACACCATGGCAGCAGGTAAGATGGTGAGGTTGGCAAAACATGACTATCAGGTGATCACACATGTCAATCTGATACCATCAATTCTGCACACTACACTTCTCCCCCTGCTGTCAATTACAGCCAGTAATAATGGAGCAGGGATTTGGAGGATGAGCCATGCACTGTGTGTCGGCATGCATGCGCACACACATAGCTGTCTTGGGAGTGAGCACGCACAAGTGCCTCCATAGCAAGTGGCCCCAAGAGAAGGAGGATCGGGTCTGCTCTGTGCAAAAACATTGCACAGAGCAGATAAGTATAACCTGTTTGTTTTTTTTTGGGGTTTTTTTTAGAAAAGTGCTCTTTTGCAATCACTTTTTAGGGGGTCAAATAAACCCAGTCAGTGTACCACCTGAGGGGGTTCAAGTGGTAAATATGGCGCAATAGTGAAGTTCAGTCTATTCAATTAAACCAGCACTTGCATAACAGTGGGGGTTTAAGAGTTGGTCATATAGACTATTCTATGGCACTGATTGATACAAGCTTTAACTTATTGGCAGAAAAACTGCATGTTTGTTTGAATATTTTTATATTTAATTTATTCAACAGCATTTATATTTTTTATGTTTTATGGGTATAAGGATATTTTGTTATACGTGTGTCCGTTTCTAGTTACTGATTTTTCTGATTGAGAGATACATTTATTTTTGTCTTTTTTTTTATTTTTTATTATTATTAGCAGCATGGCACTTATTATTTAATTTATTTGGCAGGAGAGATGGGCTACCTCTTCTTTTTTGAGGACTGGAAGAACCGTCAAAAGCTGTGCATTGATGCCAAGAATGTCCCGTGTCCCGGTCATCCCTCCCTACCAATAACTTTTGGGAGGAAGATCAACCACTCGAAGAAGGTACCAAACCTGAAGCCTCGGCTGGGTTACCGGAGCGATGGCACCACTCCTGTTCTTCTGTTTGTGGCCATAAATGATCTTCCTGTTGGCACGGAGCTGAAATATGACTACGGCATCACAAGAAGCTCCTTCGGGGGGGAAGAGGCAGATGTTGACTGGTTTAATACATAAGAACCCAGCTGACACCTGCCTCTATGCTACCGGTAGCAGGATGACCTCTAGGGTAAGTCATTTTTTCTCCTCCTCCTAAACTGCCCTTTATCTATTCTCCTTCAACCTTGCTCATTTCTGTCCTACCAAAGTCTTCTCTTTACATCTTACCCTGCCTAGTCATCATTTTGACTCTTCCTCTCTTTCAGTCTCCCTCATTTGTCTTTTTGCTTCTTGAATTGACATGCATTTAAAAAAAACCTTTGATTTTATTTCCCCCTACTGCATCACTGGGAGCTGTGTATCGGTGTCACAAGAAAAGGAACCTTAACAAGTCTTTTGCTGGGTAACAGTTAACAGTGGATATCTACGTAAGTTCTATACAGCCATTGATGTGACTTGAGCTTACTGATCATCAGGCAAAGGTGCTGATTTTTTTTATCAGGAGCAATGTTTTTCGCAAGCAATAATATGACCCAGGCAACAGCCTGGATGAGACAGACTTGTGGGTTTGGTTGTTTAAGTGTTTAAAGCCTTGAGTCTCATTGTCCTTTAAAAAAACTCAGGAGGAAAATAAATAAGACACAACTAGAACTTACTCTCTCTTGCTGGGACTTAGGCCAGTCATACACCAAGTGAATTTATTTCCTGCAACCATGGGTTGCAGGAAAGAAACTTTCTTGATTCTACCATCAGCACAGGGTTGATTCAGGAATCCCTCCTGCCTGGCCATTGTCTTCTCCCAGCGTGGGAAGCTGTCCTGATGGGAGAAAACAGTGATTATTACTAATGGCTACAGCAGCCGCTAGCGATAATTGCAAAAGAATTTGGCATGCTGGTTGTACCCAAATTGATTGATTGGTCAACTTGGTACATTCAGCCTGCCCATCAAACACTATATGGCCGGCCTTAGCTTTGTTTAACATGTAGGATTGGCATCCTTCATTTGCTTCTGGTATACGTCTTTCCGATAGAAAATGTAACTTTGACAAAGACAAAAGAGAATTCTACAGCAGTGAGCTGGAAACCTAACCATTAGAATAAGGAATACTACACCCACAGTGTACATGCTGCTAGAAAGATATATATTTTTTTTATGTGAGCCTTGTCATGTGGTTTAACATTCATTTGTTATATAAGAATCCTATTAATGTGCAAACTGTGCTCAAATTCATGTGATCTTTATTTTTAAATTGTGTTTTTTACTTTTTTTTTATGCATCTGAAAACTATAGGCGGTTCCCCCATGTGACTAGGATGACTCTCCACCCAGCATGCAGTGAATGAGGGCTCCCTGTTATGGTAAGTATTCTACATAAGCCTTGTTGAGTGGTTTAAAACGTTGTTGAAAATGTTATACAGGAGTTTCATCAAGAGCTGTTCACACCAGCCTTGTAAAAGCTGTAACCTGTGACAATGAGGTGGTGGTAATTTTAAAGAAGTCCAGCATGAGCTCATTCGGTGCACTTCTGTGACCCGATTTCAGCAGAGATCGGTCTGAAGTCCGCTTGTCACTGCCATCAGTCGAGGCAGTGCGACATCCTGACTTCCAAAGTCTGGATCCGCCAGCTGCCTTGACTGATGGCAGTCTCAGCAAGCCACAGAGATGACCGCTCTCAGCCCCTCCACAGCTCAGCACTCCAATGAGCGTGGAGGAGCAGAGAGGAAACACTGAATGACAATGAGCAGCTCTTCTCTCGGATCTGTGAGAACCAAGCCATTGGCAATGTTTGGTGGCCCGGTTCTCAGTGCAGAGATGGCGGGGTACAGCTGCAGCATCGGTTTGATGCTGTATCCACCTAGGTAAGTATGAATCTAAGAAAAAAGAAAACATACTTCTCTTTTAATTATTGCAAAGTCTTAACTTTTATTATATTGCAAACTACTTATACTTTCCTGCTCTGTGAGATGAAATTGCATAGAGTGGCCCTTATCCTCCTCTTTTGTCAGTGCCCCTGGCTGCTGCTTTTTTCTCTTCACACCCTTAATCGCAAGCTGCTGCTGGGCTGCCTGCATCCATAGACACAGCGTGGTTTAACCCTGCCTCATGCTCACTCCACATAGGTTTAGACTGACAGCAGAAGCCTTTGGCTGCTGCTTTAGCAAATCCTGCAAGAGGGAGGGGGGAGAGCTGCTACCGACTGGCACAGAGCTGATCGAGTGGGGACTCAGGTAATTATAAAGTGAGGGGGCAACTGCTACCAAAACATTTGTACCTTAGTGCAGGGAATGTATTAAGGTAAAACGTTGTTAGGCTTTAGAACCAAAAACTGTTGCAAGTATTAAAATTGCCCCTTCTCTAGGAAGAGGGGTTATTCCATCCACACATGACCAAGATAGCTTCAGTCCTCCCTTTTCCAGACATTGATGATAGATTTAAACTGACAGCTGTAACCACATTATCATGTCCATAGCTGCAAACTCAATCAGTTATTGATTGGAGAATTGCCTGTTATGTGCAGACTTTTTGCCCTTTTTCTACAGCCAACTCTGCTGTAGAAAAAAGGCCAGGTGTTTCCACCCCTGTATACTATGTAAATATAACATTCCAGAATGTATATGTGATGGACAGGAGTCACAAAAATGTTTTCCACCCTCTACAGAAGAAGGCACCAGAAGAGGACATCGAAGGCACCAGAAGAAGACATCGAAGACACTACTTTGAATCTACAGTCTGAATAATATGCCTCTCATTTCAGCACAAGATTACCACAATCTAAGAAGAAACACAACGGCTCTTTTCAGAGCTACCCAACACATCCAAAAAGAGCTTATACTTTTCTTCTCCATACACCTACGCACACATATATGCACGTGATGAGTTAACCTGGCCACACAAGCCTCATATTTTGGCCGGTTCAACAGGGACCAGCCACATTTTGATCCATGTAGGGGCTGGCTGGTTGTACACAAGTTGATCTGTCAACTGACTTGTGTGAAACCAGCCTGTTTGGTTTTTCCCCAAACAATTAGTGCTGCCAGCTTTAGCTAGAAACCCTAATCATTGTGTTCTGTCGACAGGGAAGTCTCCCCTGCCAGCAGAACATAATAGTGTAGCAAGATGGCTTCCCCAATCAACACTGTTATTGGATTCCCCAATTGCAAGCTGCTTGCTGTGGGGGCAATAAACAGGAGGGAGACTCCAGGAGTGCCAATGAGGGGCCAAAGAAGTGGAGGATCTAGGCTGCTCTGTGCAAAACCACTACACAGAGCAGGTAAGTATGACATGATTTTTTTTTTCATAATTTTAAAAAAAAAAGGACTTATACTAAACTATACTAAACTTTTTAATCCAAGTCAAGCTAGCATGCCACCATATCAAACTGGCTTCATACTCACTGTGACTATACAAGTGATTAAAGAATGTGTAGTTCATAATCTGTCAAACTGCTTTTACTTTTAAATCAAAGTGTAAATATACAGGTCACATTTTACCCAGTAAAGCAACAGTTTAACAACCACATTCTTTGTCAAGCTGACATTCAGCATGTCAAATATTGTCATTTGAAACTGTTTTAAATATTCAAATCCCATTTTTAAGAACAATTTAGTCATATACTGTATAATACTTGCTGTCATTTGTGTTTTATGCTATGCCATTTTTACCATCTTGTGTATTAAGCATTCTATGTGTTCTTCTATCTTATCAAATAAAAATGTAATTTGTTTACAAAAAGATTGGTACAATTCATTCAACAGATTGAAATGTTCTTAGGACCAACCTTTTTTTTTTTACATACAGGCTTCAGCAGGGCTGGGACAAGGGAAGGTAGAGATGTGGGGGGGGGCACTGCAAGCATGTCAGTGGCCCCATTCACCCACTAGAATGATGTCTTCACTTCTGTCATTCAGAAAAAAGCACACGGCAGAGGCTGCGATTAGTTGCTGGAGGGCATAAGCAGGGCGTACATGGTGGAAGTACAAAGATCTTCTCACCATGGGTGCTTAGAGGAGAGTAAAGACTGGCTGTCTTCCATCTCCTTGCCATGTAACATATCACATGACTGGAGTGGTGAAGAAGAGCCAGCTGCCACACTGAGACCAAGTTGTAAGTGCACAGAGGATTAATGGAGAATGTTAGTCCCAGAGCTCCCCTCTCCCTCCCATAACCACATTTGTTTCCCTCAAGGGTGGTTTATACTTGCAATTGGGGGCAGTAGAAAAATGCAAATTTTGAGCTGGGTTTTTAAAACCCCCGACTGCTTCACCTTAGAGCCATTTCACACTGCTGCACTGTGGTTTGGCTGCAGCACTGTATAACCAATTTTTGAATGCGGGTTACCCACACTTTCAGAAAACACACTGAAAAAATGCAATCTAAAAGAAATCTATGGGAAAGTGCAGATAACAAACATTAAAGACCATGGGTACACTGCTCTGCATAAAATGCAGCATGGCAAAGCTCTTTAGCTGCAAAAGACACATGCTATAGAAAGAATAAATTGCCTTGTGTTTTTGCAGTAGCACCCACCAAATGCAACCCATTCAACTGAAGTGGGCTGCACTGCAATCCACCCTACAAGTACTACTTACATTCCACCAGCTACAAGCTAAATACAATATTGCTTCAAAAGACTTCTTCAAATACCACAGACTCCGCTCAGACTCTCCCGGATACAATGGTCAAACAACCCCTTCTTCTGGCACCTTCTAAAGTTCTATGACACCGAAACCCACAACCAAAAAGGTATCTCCATCTACAAACTCCTTACTATCCCCCAGCTCCAAAACCCAACCTCTGCAATGCTCTACTGGGAATGTCTCCTAAAGCGCACCTATTCACCCCAACAATGGTACCAAGCCCTCCTTTTACCAACAAAAACATCCAGATGCATACTTCATTAGGAAACTATTCAAAAACTGCTATACGAATGGTACCTTACCCCATCTAAACTAGCACAGATTAATCCCAACACCACTAACCTATGTTGGAGAAACTGTGGACACCATGGTACCTTCTTGCATATATGGTGGAACTGCCTGGTAAATTGCTCTTTTCTGGCCTATCCTTTCCAGGTTTATAGCCTCCATCCTCTGAGTACCTGTTGGGTTTACAAATTGACTTCTGGCTTCCAACCATGTCCACCGACCTATCTCATGTACTTATTGACACCAGACTAGCAATAGCTAGGAACTGGAAATCTCCCAAATCACCTATTACAGAAGTGATCTCTATTCTCAATACTCACTGTCTAATGGAATATATGCATGCTAAGGCCCACCTTCAGACCCCCATATTCTAAAGAAACTGGGGCCCTTTGCTCAATTATCCCAAGTGCCTATCTCTCACCATCATCCCTCTAATGCATTCCAACCATCGCCCATCATCTGATAACCCAACAAGACCACCTTTCTTTTATCTAGACTATAAGACCGTTTTACATTACGTTGCTTATTACTTTATTCAAGCCTTCTACTGTTTGAAATGTCTACTGTGTTCGCTAAGTTTGAAACAGTTGTCAAGTTATTGTAAGCCAACCATGTTGTTCCTTGACGTACATATATTGTTTTGTTTACTATGAACAATAAGTGATTTGCAGCTGTATTGAAAACTTTTTAATAAAGCTTCAATTTAAATAAATTAATAAAAATTTACAGTGAGTAGGCAACATACCTGCTCACTGTCAAACATACCCTGAAAAGCAACCCACCACAGATTGTTCTTTGGATAGATAATGCTAATGTAAACTAGCCCTCAGTCACACAATGTCAGCAGAACACAATATTAAAATTTAAATTAAATATACTCCAGAGTAAGCAAGTCCATCTTCTAAATGGGTCAAACTTTACCGTTAACAAGTGCTTATAACTTTAAGTAGTCTTGTAGTCCTGTTTTCAGATCGATTCAGCTCACTATTTTTTGTAAGTGTTGTAGCACTATCATTTTTAAATTTTCTACTGATGATTACTTGCCAATGATTGTAGGTAAACTAGTTGCACGGGTATGGTACACATCAATTTTTGTTTTTTCAACTGAAATTTATTTGTCTGTCACACAGTTGAAAGACTGTACAATATGGCCACCAGAATTATACATCTGTGAAGGAGGAATGGGCAAAGGGGTTAAGGCCGCCATGATACCATTCTTGGTACAAAGTGTGTAGGCCAACTTATGGCCTGCCATGACACTGCCAAACGGAGCGAGTCACAGCAGGGGTCCGGTGCATCCCTGTTCACTATTTCAGGTCCGATATCAGTCAAAATGTGTGGCTACGTTCGGACCAGAAGATGTACATGACTCCTGTGCAATTTTCTCCGGAGGTGTGAGAGCATGTCGCAATCTCCTGACATGTGAATTGGATGTGGGGAAATCCAATTCACAATAGTGTGAACCCAGCCTTGATGTCTATATTTACAAACATGACATGTATAGAAGAAATATGCACATGTCCCTTCCATCTCTGTAATGAGAAATGTTCAATAGGTCCAGGCATCACCCTTCCCTTAGGAGGGACTTTGTAGGGCCACAGTTAGATTGCTGTAGATATGTAAAATATATGCCCAGAGAAAACTGCTTAATTTATATAGCGGAAATAAAAATAATTGTGATACACCCTCTTAAAAAATAGTGGTGATAACTCCCACAGTGACCTAACAAAAGAACAGATGACTAAGCTTGCTGAGTAATCAGCAGTTACAGTAACATTCCAAAAAATCTATAAATATGTAGCAAGATCCCAGGCCTCCTTTAGTCTGAGAACCTCCAGAGCCAAGAACTGAGATTTCTACAGGTAGACAGCCATGCAAGGAAAGGCATCCATCAAGACACCACATCTGCATGTGTAGGAATGCTGTCTCCAATGGCAACAGTCTTAGAACAGTTCCTAACACAAGTTGTAAGAAACTTCTCTTCCCGACCGCCCACTGTATATTGACGTCCTGTTTTTTAAAGATGGATATCTCGGTAACGGCAGCAGCTGCTGCCACAACCGAGGTATCCATCTTTAGGGCCGGCGATTCTGCACACGATAATGGTGGTCTCTGCGGCGGGTTCGCCGCGAGATCACCGTTATCGGCGGCGGGAGAGGTGCCACCCCCCCTCCTGCCGCTCTCCCGCACCCTCCGCCGCTTACCGGAGCCGTCGGTAACGGCGGAGGCGATCGGGTCCTTTCACTGCTGAGGTACTGAGACGAGTGAGGCCAAGATGGCCCCCACCCGTCTCTATACCATGTGACGGCCGGAGCGACGTCATTACGACGGCTCCGCCCACTTCTCTTAAAGGCACAATTTATTTTGTGTCATTTTTTTAAACGACTTTTTTTTTTTTTTTTTTTTTTTTTTGCATTATAGTCTAAATATGAGATCTGAGGACTTTTTGACCCCAGATCTCATATTTAAGAGGACCTGTCATGCTTTTTTCTATTACAAGGGATGTTTACATTCCTTGTAATAGGAATAAAAGTGATCCAAATTTTTTTTTTTTAAAAAACAGTGAAAAAATAAATAAAATAAAGTAAAATAAATAATTAAAAAAAAAAAAAAAATTTTTAAAGCGCCCTGTCCCGACGAGCTCGCGCGCAGAAGCGAACGCATACGTGAGTAGCGCCCGCATATGAAAACGGTGGTCAAACCACACATGTGAGGTATCGCCGCGACCGGTAGAGTGAGAGCAATAATTCTAGCCCTAGACCTCCTCTGTAACGCAAAACATGCAATCTGTAGAATTTTTTAAACGTCGCCTATGGAGATTTTTAAGGGTAAAAGTTTGACGCCATTCCACGAGCGGGCGCAATTTTAAAGCGTGACATGATGGGTATCAATTTACTTGGCGTAACATTATATTTCACAATATAAAAAAAAATTGGGCTAACTTTACTGTTGTCTTATTTTTTTTTTCAAAAAAGTGAATTTTTTCCAAAAAAAGTGCGCTTAGAAGACCGCTGCGCAAATACGGTGCAAAAAAAAGTATTGCAATGACCGCCATTTTATTCTCTAGGGTGTTAGAAAAAAAACAATATATAATGTTTGGGGGTTCTAAGTAATTTTCTAGCAAAAAAACCTGTTTTAAACTCTTAAACACCTAAAATCCAAAACGAGGCTGGTTTTGAAGTGGTTAATTTCTCTACAGTCACTTCTGGTTCTCAACCCACTGAGCCCCCAGTCTCTCTCTCACTAGACTTGATGATTCACTGCCAATGAATCCCTTGAGCTCCTCCAATTTAGTATCTTCCTGTAAGCATTACCCCCGTCTTCTCTGCTGGGTCCCTAGCTTGGCACTCCAGATATTTCTCAAGCTTCACCCCACTGGTCTGCTCGGTCCCTGGATTGACACAAGGCTGCGCTGCAAGCATCACCACCCCTGGCTTGACACCTGCTGAAGTTTCCCCGATTCTTCATCGTCCCCGGTTGGTGAGAATACTGCTCCGGTACTTGCTTCAGCTACTCGCTGTGGTCCCTGCTAATAAAGTGGTTGGTTCCTTAGTGGCGACAGCTTCCCCTCTACCTCTGACCACAACCGGTTCTCCGGCCGGCAGAACTGTCACTTCTGGTTCTGCACTGCTCTCTTGCTTCTGTGCCTGGGATAGGCCCAATCTCAAGCCTAGCAGCCTGGCAATACAACAGACATCCACCCAAACAGCTGTTCAGGTGGCACTGGTCACCTGAACCCACCCAAATATATAGGCTCTCTCAGCAGGCCAAGGATTTAAAAAAATAAAAACCTGCCCATTGGCTGAGATACCACATACACTCCTAATCTGTCCTTGCTTTGCCCTTGTCTTATTTAATGTCACCAGGTACCTAGCAGTAGAAGAGAGAATATAGTGAATCTAGACTTGGAGATCAATTGATTTCACCCTAACAATGAGCCAAGATAACTACACCTGGCAGGTAAATTTAGGAGCAACCCTGCCTAAACATCCGTGTTCTACAAATAGATATGATGAATTCTGCTTGAAGATAGTGATAATAAATCTCACAACTGCCCAAAAAAGTAATCGATGTGTAAGCAAGTCCATCTTCTAAATGGGTCAAACTTCACTGTTAATAAGTGCTTATAACTTTAAGTATTCCAATTTTCAGATCACTTCAGTTCACTATTGATTTGTATCACTATCATTTTTAATTTTCTGCTGCTGATTACTTGGCAATGCCAATGATTGCAGGTAAGCTAGTTGCAGGCGTGTTACACCTATTTTTTTTAAACTTAAATGTCATTATCTGTCACACAGTGGAAAGCCTGTACATCATAGACACCAGAGTTATATATAAAATGGGCCACAGAGTTAGGGCCATGATACGGTACAGAGCCCACTTTCAGCCTGCCATGACACCTATGCTCCGTACACACGTTCTGATTATCGGATGATAAGTCGCTTTCGGACAGATCGCTCAAAATCATTGAAATCAATGGGCAGCACCACCAAAGTGCTGGCAAAGCATCAATGCAGCAGCGCTTTGCGGGCGCATTTAACACTTTTTCGACCGTTAGCAGGGGTTAAAAGTGGCCTGCTAGCGGCCAAAAATGACTGAAAAGATGACAGTAAAGCAACGCTTTACCGCCAACGCCCCAGTGTGAAAGTAGCCTAAGAGAAGGCTAGAACACCTTCCAGGTTTTTGGTCCTGCCTGTGTCCCTGTAGAAGATTATCTCTAAGTCTTGTCAGCAATAAAAGTAGAAAACATAGATCTTTATCCACATATAGAAAAAATTTGAAATATTTTTTTTCCCTTCTGCTGTTTTTGTATCAGTAAAGATCATTACATTCCCCATGAAGGTAGGGTTATGTCTGAAAGCTTTAACGCCCACAGTTTGGGGGATATTTATTAAAACAGGTACAGCTGTGCATGATAGACAATTAGCTTCTAACTTCAGCTTGTTCAATTAACCTTTGTCAAAAAAAAGCCTGGACACTAATTAGTTTATATGCAGTGCTGCACCTGATTTTGCATTCTTAAGTTTTAGTAAAAAAACATCTCTAAACCCTGGTTCACATTGATGCTACTTCACTTGAATTAGCACAATTTCAAAGTAGAAAGCGCAATCTCAGATGCTACTTGATAGACATGTGTGTGGCTTCATGCACAGATGTCTATTGAAGTCGCAACTGAAATGCAAAGGTAGTACAGATATGACTTTTGAAAATCGGTGTGGTGCCGCAAAAACGGTGTTGCACTAATTGGAACAGTGCCATTGCCTCCAATAGGCTGCGACTTGTAATTCGATTTGATCTCTCAAATCGCATGACAAATCACTCCAATGTGAACCTAGGCTAAGGTTTGGAGGTTTTGAGACAGTTTGTTGTTCCGCAATCAACATGGTGAAAAAACACATTTTTAGTCTGATTATCTATCTATATATAAACTATAGTGATTTTCAAAGTATTGAATAGGACAGGAAAATGTAACCACTTGACAACTGGGCACTTAAACCCCCCTCGTGACCAGACCAATTTTCAGCTTTCAGCGCTCTCACACTTTGAATGAAAATTACTCTGTCATACAATACTGTACCCAAATGAATTTTTTGTCCTTTTTTTCATACAAATAGAGCTTTATTTTGGTGGTATTTGATCACCTCTGGGGTTTTTATTTTTTGCGCTATAAATGAAAAAAGACCGAAAATTTTGAAAAAAAAACGCATTTTTCTTTGTTTCTGTGATAAAATTTTGCAAATTAGTAATTTTTCTTCATAAATTTTGGCCACAATTTATAATGCTACATATCTTTGGTAAAAAATAACCCAAATTAGTGGATATTATTTGGTATTTGTGAAAGTTAGAGAGTCTACAATTATGGTGCAAATCATAAAAAATTGATCACACCTGAAGTAATGACGGCCTATCTCATTTCTTGCGACCCGAACAAGTCAGGAAAGTACAAATACCCCCCAAATGACCCCTTTTTTGAAAGTAGACATTCCAAGGTATTCAGTAAGATGCATGGTGAGGTTTTTGATGTTGTCATTTTTTTCCCAAAATTCTTTGCAAAATGAAGATTTTTTTCTTTTCCCCACAAAATTGTCATTGTAATAAGTTATTTCTCTCACATGGCATGTATATACCACAAATGAGACCCCAAATTACATTCTGCTACTCCTCCTGAGTATTACAATACCACATGTGTGGGACTTTTTCACAGCCTGGCCACATACAGAGGCCCAACATGCAGGGGGCACCATCACATGTTCTAGGAGCATAAATTACACATCTAATTTGTTGACTACCTATTACACTTTTGAAGGCCCTGGAGAACCAGTACAATGACATGTGACACTGACGTGCCACTGATGACAAGTGGCACTGATGACACGTGACACTGATGACAGATGGCACTAATATGTGGCACTGATGACACGTGGCGCTGATGACAGATGGCACTAATATGTGGCACTGATGAAAGATGGTACTAATACGTGGCACTGATGACAGATGGCACTAATACGTGGCACTGATGACACGT